>JBBBDQ010002560.1:0-150000 GCA_037127315.1 Ascarosepion bandense | reverse complement strand
TTAAGCTGGGGTTTCCAGGGATTCTTTCAGTGTGTTGTTTTGTTCCAGTTTGTATCATTCCAAGAGCACCCACTATCACTGGCACGATTCTTGTTTTTAATTTCCACATTTTTTCTATTTCAATTTCCAGGTCCTTATACTTTGACAGCTTTTCGAATTCCTTGGTTGCTATGTTACAATCCGCTGGACAAGCCATATCAATTAATAGGCAAGTTTTTTCTTTCTGGCTTTTAACAATAATGTCTGGCCTTTTTGCTTCAATATTTCTGTCTGTGTACATGGTGTAATCACCTAGAACAGTGACATCTTCTATTTCTGTAACCGGTGCTGTGTGATGTTCATACCAGTGTTTGTTTACAGATTTTCCATGGTGTTCGCATATTGTCCAATGTAAATATAGCCACACTCTATCGTGACGATTTTTATATTCATTTGGAACAAGTACAAAACATCCTGAGATTAGATGGTCTACTGTATTTTTCACAGAACCTGCATTTTGGGTCCACATTATTATGTATAATATTTGCCCGAAAATTCCTCGTGAAATAACTTTGGTCTTGCGCTGCAAGAATAAAGCCTTCAGTTTCAGACTTTAATCCAGATGCACGTAACTATCGATGAGTATTAACTTTATCAACATTGTATTTATTCGCACGTTCTGGATTTTGGCCATGCAAAGGTTTGTCTTGCCAGCGTTGTTTCATCTTTTCAAGAGCTTTATCCTTGGATTTCTTTTTCATATTTTTTGCCGCAATTGTTGGTTCTTGGCTTCCGTTTTGCTTTTCTACAGAATCTACTAAATGTAAATCTTGTTTGTATTTGCTGCCTTCTTTTATTATTGAATATTTTATTATTATTATTATTATTATTATTATTATTATTATTATTATTATTATTATTATTACGTTACTGTATGACGTTAACATTGATCTCGCCATTTTTACTTTCATTTCTTGCTTATTTTAATTTGTATTTTCTCTCTTAGAAGATCGCTTCCTTCCTGCGCACGCATCGATAAATTCAACGCAATTCGTCTATTTAACAAATTCTACCCTTGCTTTCACATCTTCTAACAGCGATTGAGAATGATGTTCTAGAAATATAATTGCCTTTTTGGAAACTTTTGTATATTTTGTTTTATTGCGTTTATTAGTGTAATATATTTTTTGTAAAGATAAAAAAATGACGGTCTGCTGATTAATCTGAACGTTAATTCATGGATTCGATCAAGTAATAAAGTTAAAATGATGTTTAAATAATAGATGAAAGAAGTTGAAGAAAGGAGGAAAAGCAGAATAGTGTAATAAGCGAAAATAAAAAACTAAGAAATCAAATCGAATAGAAAGAAAGAAGTAAACAAAGAAAGAAAGTAAAAAAAACAGCAGCAAATGAGTAAAAATACGGATAAAAAAAGCAACGGTCGTATTAGCTGTTTCGTTATAAGGAAACATCACTGACCGAGCAGCCAATGTTTCCAATGTTATTGTTGGGACGCCCGCGCCTATTCGACTATAATGGACTATTCCATTACTATGTAAAGTAATGGTGGCATCTACGTAGGAGAGTGAGCCGAGCAGCCGATCGACAAGTCAGTCGTAGACTTCCGGTGACGACCCGGAAGTACCCATCGCTCATACTACGTCTTACGACGGTTGAGACGATTAACCTTTATTCTTGTATTGGATACTAATAACCTTTGTAAATACTATTTTCACGGAATACAACAACCTATTCCTGTTGTTGAGTTATTTATTCTTACTCACGACATAACAGTTATGAGTTTTTCTTAACTTTTGCTTGATATAATGTTGAACTTTCTCATCTTGATTATGTCATTATCTTCTTATTTCTTCATCTAACTGCCACTGTTGTACAGGGGGTTACATAGGAGGACAGTTATGAAAAAGAGTTATAGGTTATAGGGAGTGTCAGGAAGTAGGTAAGAGAAGGGTGACTGTGACCATAAAGCGAGGGATCAGTTTATATATGATTGCAATGTAGAATTGATCCCTCACTTTATATCCACATTATAATAGTATAGAATTTTTTTTATAATCATATCGCCCCAAGCAAGGTATTTTACTGTCACTGTTGTTTCAGACGGGAAAAACTTCCTGGCCCTACACAAAGAAACGACCTTCTTAGCAGCAGATTTAGGTATGGGTTCTATATTGTCATTCCACTTGAGGTCTGTTGTGAGAGTTAACCCAAGGAGACGCAGTATTTTGCTTTCAGGGAAACTAGCCTGGCCCATGCTAATGGGGGATAAGAGAGATTTTCTTCGAGTCACACGTGATAGACATTTTCGAGCCTGATGTTGCTTAAAGTTATAAATCGATGCGATTTTTGCAAAGTAAAGAAGACTGACAATGTCAATAAATAAGACCGGACCAAAATAAGAACACACGAAACACGGGAGCAATAAAGAAGAAGCGAAGCAAAGAAAGAGTGATTGAACGTCATATAAACTTATTTATAAATGGAACTTTGTCTCTCTGTGTGTGTCTGTGTGTGTGTGTCCGTTACTTATAGACTCCGAAACGGCTGAACCGATTTTTTTGAAAATTTACACAGTTGTACGTTAAGCGTCTGCGAGTGTTCTTAGCTAGGTTTTGTGTCGAGGTACCCCCGATAAATATCGGAAATTGATAATCGAAAAAATCGAGTTATAGAAGGAGTGGTCCGATTTTAATGAAATTTGATACACTCATAGACAAAGACATAAGAAACGATATTCAGAAGTTTCCAGGTTGCAGTTCTTACAATAGTGCAAAAAATCGATAATATATATATATATATATATATATATATATATAAGGCAAGATTTTTCTGTGTGTGTCTGTTTATTTGTCTGTATATCTGTATTTTTTCAGACCTTTTATTTTAGTTTTTGCTTCTGGTTTGGCTCTAAGTAGGTATAATTATAGTTCTTATTCTCAGCCATGATACCATTTACTCAGAGGACTTATTTAGCCTTCAAAATTCAGTTTACGACAAAAAAAACTTATTTGATATCGATACCAGGAAATCAAAATTTGACTTACATCCATTCATTTTTCTTTCAGTCTACGGTTTCGCTTTAACTGGAAACAACTATTGCTTTTTAGTCTTTCGTGCCAACGTCCAAAGTGTGTGAGCTCCAGGACCATGGACTAGTCTTAAAGCTTTCATTACACCCGAGCAACGCTGGGCTATACTGCTAGTTGTAAATAAATAAACATTTTACGCTAATGTCAACCAGGCAATCCTATACCTCTTTGAATCTAGTTCAAAACAGACCAATGTCTATCATTTGTATGCTTGTGTTAACCAGGCAATTCTATACTTCTTTGAATGATGATCAAACTGGCTAGCACTTTTACGCTAGCGTCCACCAGACAATTGTATACCTCTTTCAATTTAGTTCAAACTAAAGTCTATGTCTACCATTTTTATGTTTGTGTTAACAAGCCATATTTATCTCTTTGCAACTAGCTGAAACCGGTATATACCGGTATGTACTAAACCGGTATATACTATTTTTATAGAAATCATACTATTTACCTTTTTACCTCTTAGATCAACAAGTCATCAGTCAGTTAAGAGCCATATGTGAAACACGCTTGAGCGATCATGTCTCGAAAGAGACATGACTGACTGGGCAGAAGATTATCCCGCAGTAGCTTGCCATTACTTTCTGCGGTAGACTGGTTGCCGACCAAGGGTATAGAACCCAATCTGTCCTGTTATTTGACTCATAGCTAGAAAGGGAAGATATCTATTATATTATTATGTAGTAATAAATGGGGGATCGGTTTCTTACTTCATAACAATATAAAACTGATCCCCCACTTCATGCCCAGTAGAGGCCTTAATCATATGTTCAACTATTATATTCAGTCAATCAGTTAAGAGCCATACGTGAAACACGCTTGAGCGATCATGTCTCGAAAGAGACATGACTGACTGGGCAGAAGATTATCCCGCAGTAGGTTGCCATTGCTTTCTACGGTAGACTGGTTGTCTGCCAAGGCTATAGAACCCAATCTGTCCTGTAATTTAACCCATAACTGGAAGGAAGAGACAGATTAATACCTTTCCCAAGGGTATTTGCACATAAGTGAATGCAATGAATTCAACTGGAATTTGCAGTCGGCTCCCCGATTTCTCGTTCCTAGCCGATATCCACTGCACCACAACGCACAACCAGCCATATCTATTCAATTTTTATTAACAATTTTAACAGGAAAGATGTCTACCTCGTTGATTCGTTGGTAAATGGATCCTTTGTCTTCCTTTTCTTATTTTTGTGTCGTCCGTGTCTATCTATATATTTTTGACCCTAGTTGAAAACTTTTTGGTTGCAGTTTAAACCGGAACTATATCTACATTTTTGACTCTTGTGTAAGTTGAACACATTTGTACCTTGTCTTATTGTAGGGTAAAAAAGAAATCTATCTAGCTTTTTTATTCTGCATTTGTAATAACCCTGCCATGTTAATTCAAATGTAAACCGGGCCTATGTCTGCATATCTTGTAAATTCGTCCCATAAAATGTTTGTTCGGCATAAAATAACCTATTAGCCAAATCAAATCTGACTTAACCGATTTTTCATATATACTAAACGTATTTGGATTCGAAAACTGAGCAAGGAAAACTTCAACTGCTTCAACCATGTGGCAAGTTGCAATCTTGCAGAAATCTTATTTGTAATTAGATTGTTATTTCCATGCATGTAAGTAATAATTCTGGAATGTAAATAGAGATCACACCATATTCGACTAGACAGTAAGCATTCTTATAATGTTGGTCTTTCTAAAGCATTTGTTTGATATCATTCAATCCGAACAGACACCTCACCAAGCCACAAAAAAGAAGCTCGCTTGAGCACTCGCCTGCTAAGCAATAAACTGCCGCAGCTGAATGTATATAAAGTAGTCACCGGAAATTCATTGAATGTCTTCACCCAAGGGAAATCCAGTCCAAAATCTAGCCAGAGTTTTCTGCTAAAAGATCAAAAAATATCACAGATTAATTATTTTCTGCTTGGAGGCCATTTTCAACTGCTGTTCAACTGACCGTTCAAGCGCCAACCCACTGATTACTCATACGCATCTTTGACTGAGTCAAAAGTATGATTTAAATCCGACATGTTTAGATAGTAAATAAATAGGAACATTTATTTATAAATTCAACATCTTTTGCTATTTATTTAGCTTAAACAGATATTCATAAAGTGGAATAATTTGGAATGTTTACATGATTACAAATTTGCTTACAACAATTTTCATATAACATCTTATGATTCAAATATACAACTAAACTTAATTTTTAATAATTCTTCTTTTTTCTTTTTTTTACTTTATTTTTATTTTTATTTTTATTCTTCTTTTTCCTTCTTTTTTCCTTCTTTTTTCTTCTTTCCTTCCTATTCTTCTTCCTTATTCTCTTTTTTCTTCTTTTTCTACTTCTTCCTTCCCTTCCTTTTTCTTCTTTCTTCTCCTTCTTCTTCTTCTTGTGGAGTACGACGAAAGATACCTGATAAAGGCTGCAGAGTAGAACGTCCTTTAGGGATACTACAATCAAAATTAGGAAGCTAGTCCGAATAGAAAGAAATATAATAATGTTTTAGTGTTGCACAAGGAAGCAAGAACAGGGATTGAACGCAGATAAGTTTAGTAACTTTTCTACAGCTTGGCGCCAAGGCAAATATTATTATTTTATTATATTAATACTAATTTACCCAAATCTGAAAAATACTTAAAAACAGAGCTACTCAGTTCTTACAAGGCATTTAAATGAATTTATTAAAACACGCATGTCATTAAAAAAGAGTTTTATTTGAGAAAAGATTGACATGAATTATCTTGAGACAAATAAGATCTATTTGGGATATTGTGTGAGCTATATTAGACATCAAAGATTTTATAGCGTTAGTGGGGTGTTGAATGACTTCCATCTTTGTTCCTCAAAGTTAACCAGGTCTGAAGAGCTAGAATACTATAAGTCTGGGTGATGTGATCGTGGAGGTTGTGACTCATCCATTCTTGAGACGTCTTCGTCTAATGAGACTGCAAAGAATTTTGTTGGGAGGTGATAGGTCTACTTTTGTTTTTGCTCTGTATCAAAGGCCTCACGTTCCTCTTTAGCATTGTACGACGGTTCGTTAAAAAAGTTCATAGCTTACCTACGAAGAAGTGATGTTTGAACTGTAAAATCTTGCATGAATTACTTTCAATTCTTCTTAAAAACTGCATTGTTTCTTTCCAGTTGTACTGATATCTGACTATTCAAGACTTTAAATGTATCTATCTTAGTACCCAAACTTTATCAATAGCGCCAAAGTGGGAGGCTGAATTTAGGAGAATAAAAAAATCTTGATGATGACGTCCTACAATTGCCACTACTGAGGAAAGTATTGATTGTGTTCACCACATACTAGTGGATGAGAGGTGTTTGACTTTAAATCAATCAGCCAGTACTATTAGCATATTCTCTGAGGGACTTGAAAATATTTTTCACAATGAACTTAGCATGACGAAGGTTTATGCTTAGAGAGTGACACATCCTCTAACACCTGATGAAAAACGTACTAGGTGATTACATGCACGGAAAATTTGAAACTGAGCTGTTTTTAGAATGTTTCCTAACGGAGAATGAGTATCGAGTTCATTTCTTTTGAGCCAGAGACTCAAACCATATTCATCTTTATTAAAACTAATCACTGTTTTTGAGGGATACAAAAGGCTTTGTGTTTATTGACTATCTTTAAAAGGGACACACTATTAATAGAGATAAATAACGTCAAATTGCCAAGGCAGCTATGAAAGTATATAAAAACCAAACGCCTGGGAAAACTGACGAAAGGGGTTTTGTTTCATCAGGACAATGCTTCAGAACACATGTTCTTAGTTATAGTGGCTAATATGCATCACTGTGTATTAGAATTGGTCGTTTTTTCTCCCTAATCTCCTGATTCACCGCCATCTAAAGATCATATATTCGCCAACATGAAACATACTTGGCTGGAATCCTATATCGCTGTGATAATGACGTTATATCTGCTGCTAATGACTTTTTTTGACCAATTCTCTTCTAATGGGATCCAAGCCCTGCAGCACTAACAGAAGAAATGCGTGAATCTCTGGAGGGATCATGTTAAAAACTATACTTGATCTCATTCCATGAGAGTATCTTGGTCAGCCTATGAACTTTTCATCCGGCCCATATAGTCATCAGTATAGGACCTTTACCTATAAGAAAAAACTTAAGGAGGCATGACATCTTCCATCTCACAGTTGCTGAGAAATGTACATGTATGACAGTTGGAACGTCTGGATTCTGTACAGTCATTTAACATTCTTTCTTTTTGGTGTTGATCAAAGTCGTTTTTATTTTTCTTCAAAGAAAACCCAAGCATTCTAGTCTCTTGGTGTGACACATTTCTCAGGAAGCACTTTCCAAGGATCGGACATGAATTGGCCTTTCTGCCTAACCTATGTCTTTTACCAAAAAATTTGACCAGAATTTTTCTGAACCGGAAACCTCAAGCTCAGAGTTTTTGAGGTTCTTTTCTATAATTTTCTGTCCTTTTCATACGAATGTGGGTACTCTGATGTAATTAGAAAAGCATTTTATGTTTGGCTACTTCTCTAGAATCCCCGTTCCAGCTCTCTGCGAAATTTGACAAAAAACGACCGTTCAGCTTTCAGGGAGTGAGCAATCTCTTAACCACTATATTTTGCCTTTAACGGTTACGGTGTTCTCGTTTAACTCCTGAGTCATCTTGATATTTGTCATAATTTAACTTAAAATAAATGATCAGAAACTGAAATGAACAAAACAAATTAGGAAAAGATTAGAGCTATTAAAATGTGTATCCCCAAAAAACTCAGCAAAGGTACATATTTATACAATTGTTTTATTGTTAGTTTCTGCTCTTTCACGAAATCGGTCTTTACACTTTCCAGTTTCGTGTTTTTCATTATCACAAACAAGATACTGACACCTGATGCCGCCGGAGAAAGGGACATAACTCTAAAACAGCAAAATGTTAACGACATTAAAGATAAAAGCGTTTGCTATGACACATAGACATGTGTAATATGTCCTCCTGTCTTCAAAATACTTTCTTGACCAATATTAATGGATTACTTAATCGTTTATAAATTACTACTATTAATAACTTACTGCTATATAGCTACATCCAAAGATCCCCTAAGAAAATGAGTATACCTTTATGGAAAAAAACGGCCTCATACTATCGTCAACATTTCTATGCTATTATTAAGAGATATGACCAAAAGATTTGTATTATTTAATTATATTTTGATCTTTTTTTAGAACGTTCGAGATTTTGATTAAAAATCTTGTTTTTCTTACGTTAGAGTGGGGGGTGGGGAGAAACAAAGATTAGTAGATGAAGTTTTAGCGACTTTTTGAAAAACACATTGATTTGGAAATTCTTGCAAAAATCAAATAACTGTCAAATAATCGTCGAATTTTAATTAAATTGTCAGGACTTATTCACAAATTAATTAAATTAGTTTATATATTTTCTTTTTCAGAAAATCTTGGTAGAAGCGTTTTTTTTTTCATCTGTTACCCTCAACTTATTTCATTTTAAGAGATTTCTGCGCATCATAGTATTTGTATAAGTCATACGTAGAACACCTTATAGTATTCGCAAAATAGGAAACTGACAATTTGCTTTGAATCGTAAAATTAAAAAGGAATAAGACTAAGACATAATTTAATTAGAAAAGCTTTTAACTGCTTTTATGAGTCCCTTCAAATTTAACATTCAAAATCATGGATCAAATATCTGACCTGAGTAAGAAATATCTCTTAAGCAACAATGCGGGTGCTTTCTCTGAAACCAATGTCTCTATAAAAAAAAATAATGCGATATGCAAATACCCTTACAATTCTCCAAGACAAAATGATTCTTTATTTACGCTATCTGTGATTTATGAAATATTTTCAGATTCCTTCACATGAAATTTCTAGCGGGGTTACTTTGGGCTTGTATATTTCAATCTAAACAAAAATAGGGCAACAAATTTCCCAAGACCATGTTTGTCAGTTAAAGGCCATACGTTTGATGGTCCCTGACACTTTCGATTCATGACTGACTAGGCATATCTGCAGTAGGTTGCAGTTTCTTTCTGCAGTAGACAAGACTATAGAATACAATCCGTCCTGTTATTTAACCCGTACCTAGCAAAAGAAGCAACATCGAGCCTGGTCAGTACTTAATTGGGTGACCATTTGGGAATACCAGGTGCTGTAAACGTAAGAACCAAGAATGATCCACCTGTCCGCCAGGTTTGAAGGTTTAGTGCAGAGCTAACAATCCTGCCCCGTAAAAAACAGATTGTTACAGAAACAGCAACAAAATGTTGCTGCCCTATGCACCATCTGGGTGTGATGGATAAATGATGATGTAGCAAAAGAAGAGATGGATTCATGCCTTTCCCAAGAGTATTCGCGCTTTCTCGTACAGATGTTTCATTTCCAGTCGATATCCACTACACCACAACGAACCCAAGGAAAATGAATGCTTTTAATATTATTGGGTAGGACCAGAAATCCGAAGCGTTTGTAAAGACAATTTCAATGATATATATTTAAATTTTACATAGACACATGTGTCATTTTGTTCAACTAGATTTCGCGATCTTTTAAACATCTTCGAGAACCATCCTCATAGAGCGAGATTGATCCTCACTGAGTACCCTATACTTCAGGCCTTATGTCACATCTTCACTAAAGTTAGAAAACCACCATCCTCACAGAACTTGGCAACTTTCTGACTAATTTACTGGTCTGTTTTTACAAGATTGCAGAGATTTTTTTCTTATTAAGAGCATTTTGTAGGGCTCGAAAATAAGTGGCAATTCGAAGGTTAAAGGTTAGATGAGTAAGACGTGTGTTAGAGGACCTCAAAGACGATCCTTAGCTACTGTTAGAAAATTTCCATCCTCGCAGAACTTGGCAACTTTCTGGCTAATGTACTGGTCTTTAATTGGAATTTATTTTTTCCAATTAAGAGAATTTTGTAGGGCTCAAAATAACTGAAAATTCGAAGGTTAAAGGTTATACGAGTAAGACATGCGTAAGAGAACATCATAGACGAGCTGTATCGGTTTCTAGTGAAATCCGTAAAACACGTCCAGTTTGGCGTCGTCCTCACTGAAGACCACATTATTCTGATTAGTCAATTCCAGTCGCCTTTCATTGGTCGCTACCCGTTATCAGGGAAAAACATTTATCTGAATTCACCATATTATTTGGATCCAGGAACTCAGAATACATATTCCCCCTTTTCAAATATACCATATACACAGCATCCCCTTCTCTGAATGATGACCGACATTTGAAGCTGTTGGCGATGGCTCGTTTTTTGTTTTTGTTTTTCTCGTAAAATTTCCATTATTTTTGTCACCTGTGATAGGGATGTTCATTTTGTGTCGTTCGAACAGAAAACTGCTTAGATAAATAGGATTCATCGCATTTTTCTGTAAAATCGTGATTCAGCCAATATCGTAGCAGTTCTTGTATGTATGTGTTTTCGAATGAGTTAAAACACTCATATGTGGGCATTGGAATATATCTGTGACGTGTCGTATCGTGTGACCTGAATTATCTTAAATCTGCGTTTCGATTTTAAAATCATTGACGTCTGCAGTCCTAGCGAAATGTTCTTGTTTTCCGAGATCAAGATTTCTATATTTGAATTTCTGAATAATGTCAGCTGGTATATCTACATTTCTGTGTATAAAGTGTTTTTCTTTGCGGGAATAAAAGAGTATAAAATAAACTACACTTATTTATAAATGGAACTCTGTGTGTGTGTGTGTGTGTGTGTGTGTGTGTGTGTGTGTGTGTGTGTGTGTGTGGACCGTTACTTATAGACTCCGAAATGTCTGAACCGATTTTCTTGAAAATTTACACAGTTGTACTATAAACGTCTGCGAGTGTTCTTAGCTAGGTTTTGTGTCGAGGTACCCTCGATAAATATCGAAAATCGATAATCGAAAACATCGGGTTATAGAAGGAGTAGTCCGATTTTAATCAAATTTGATACACTCATAGACAAAGACATAAGAAACGATATTCAGAAGTTTCTTTGCTTCGGGTTTGGCTCTAAGTAGTTATAATTGTAGTTTTTGTCTCAGCCATGATACATTTACTCAGAGGACTTATTTAGCCTTCAAAATTCAGTTTACGACGAAAAAACTTATTTGATATCGATACCAGGAAATCAAAATTTGACTTACATCCATTCATTTTTCTTTCAGTCTATGGTTTCGCTTTAACTGGAAACAACTATTGCTTTTTAGTCTTTCGTGCCAACGTCCCAAGAGTCTGAGATCCAGGACCATGAATTAGTTTTAAAGCTTTCATTAAACCCGAGCAACGCCGAGCTATACTCCTAGTGTATCATAAATGCAAATATTAGAACAATATTCTTCTCCTTCTATGTGCCATGTCCCTTCAAGCCATGGTCTGTCATGGCTGATCTATTTATGTAACAAGATTTGCCTTTTCATGTTTTGCCATAAACTGACACACGCTCTTTAAGAAAATCATTCTTCTGTCACACTTTATTTTAGTCGGTCATTTGAGGGTCATATTCTCTAAACCCTCTGTCCTCGTTAAGTTTCTTTGAAATTTTAACTCTTCAATTCGAAGTGCAAAGGTCTTTATATGTTTCTATTTTCATTAAATTTCCTCGCTATATATATATATGTGTGTGTGTGTGTGTGTGTGTGTGTGTGTGTGTGTGTGTGTGTGTATGTGTGTGTGTGTGTGTGTGTGTGTGTGTGGCCTAACAGAATTACCCGGCATGTTCTTAGTTAGTGTGGATTAAGTTGGATTGGTTGCTCTTATTACTTGATTCATTCATTTTATACGGTTTATCAACTTTTGTCATTTTTTGTGAGGGAGATAATAATGGCTTACTGATATGAGTCTTATATTTAACCCATAGATGAGGGGAGAAGAGATGTATTAATACTTTTTTCACGGATATTTGCGCGTGTGAATGTAACAAACCCAATTGGGAATGAAACTCTTATTTTCGATTAGCAATTCTGAGCTATTATCTCTTACACCACCCGCACATTCAAGCTTACAAAACATGGTATTCCCACGCGGTCATCCATTTAGGCACTGGCCATGCTCGACGTTGCTTAACTTCGTTGATCGGACGGAACTGCTGTTTCAGCGTGAGGTGGGTGCAAGCACACGCAGCTTTTAATTTTCATCCCTGTTGTAACATTTAGTGTAGAAACCAACTGTTTTATTTTATTTTCTTATTGATACTATTTATGAGAGCTCACCAACAAAGTGGCGTTGAGTAGTGTTATAACTCGCTACTAATGGTTATAATATTACGTCTTGACTTACTCCAATGGTACTCCAGCAGAGGGAGCCGAGGTCGAATTCCAGTTGAATTCTTTGCCTTCACTTACGCAAAAATAACCTTTGGGAAAGGTATTAATCCGTCTCTTCCCTCCAGTCATGAGTTAAATAACAGGACATAGTGGGTTCGATAGCCTTGGCTGGCAGCCAGTCTACAGCAAAAAGTAATGGCAACCTACTGCGGGATAATCTTCTGCTCAGTCAGTCATGTCTCTTTCGAGACATGATCGCCCAAGTGTGTATCACGTATGGCATTTAACTGACTCTAACAAAAGTTTATCTGAAATCTTTCGGAACACTGGATATTTACCCAAAGCCTCCCCATTCATATTGGGCGTGACACAAGGTTGAGTTTAATGTAGGAAACCCGAACGCTAAATTTCGGGCCAATGGATAAAATTCACCGTCGGATCGGGCACTCAGCCTAATTTCAGTTCGTAGACAGTGCCCCGATTGAATCGTAGTCTGCTCGCTAACTGAGAGCTTGACAATTTCAAGCTCTTTCAGAACACATAGTATTTATCCAAAGTCTCACCGCCGAGATGGGATTTAATACAAGACCGAGCTTAATGTGGTGAACCTAGGCAGATAAACTCGGACCAAGAATCAAAATTTTCCCAGCCTCACATACGCGGTATCGGGCACTATGCTTGTCTATTTTTCTCAGCCGAGTCCCTGTCCACAGACTAAGCTTCGACTGATTCGCACTCTGTCCGAAGACTTGGATGATAATTTCTGAACTCTCTTGGAACTGTGGACATTCACCAAATTCCTCGCCATTAAAGTTGCATGCAACACATGGTCAGTTAATTTACGTGAGAATCCCGAGTGCTTACACACGGCCAAAAAATTTCCGAGCTCACGCATACGCAAAATCGATTTCTTGTCTATTTTTCCCCAGCCTAGCCTCTGCCCGTCGACCCAGCTCCTTCAGAGTCCCTCACCACCGAAAGACATAAATCCCACCAGCTTGAGCTCAAGCGGAACTCTCTTGTTCTGCCTTCCCACTGAGGCTAATTGCGATCAGTCAGACACAAGTGCCATACGTGATACACGGTTGGGCGATCATGTCTCTTTCGAGACATGACTGACTGGGCTGAAGATTATCCCGTAGTAGGTTGCCATTGCTTTCTGCGGTAGACTGACTGGTTGCCGACCAAGGCTATAGAACCCAATCTGTCTGTTATTTGACTCATAGCTACAAAGGGAAGATATGTATTATTATATTATATAGTAATAAGTGGGGGATCGGTTTATTACTTCATAACAATATAAAAATGATCCCCCACTTTATGCTCAATAGAAGCCTTATTCATGTTTCCAACTAATATATTCAGTCAGTTAAGTGCCATACGTGAATCACGCTTGGGCGATCATGTCTCTTTCGAGACATGACTGACTGGGCAGAAGATTATCCCGCAGTAGGTTGCCATTGCTTTCTGCGGTAGACTGGTTGCCAACCAAGGCTATACAACCCAATCTGCTTTATTAGTTAACCCATAACTGGAGGGAAGAGACGGACTAATACCTTTCCCAAGGTAAGTGAATGTAAGGAATTCAACTGGAAAATTTAACTCGGCTTCTCGATTTCTCGTTCCGAGCCGATATCCACTGCACCACAACGCACATCCAAATTGTGATACAAGGCAATTTTAGTGTGGGAAATCCGTGCCCTTAAGCTTGGGCAAAAGTTTCCCGTAGACCCTGCACAAAGCAAGGTTGGGCATCCGTCTAATTTTCCCCAGACGAGACGCTGCTCTTCAGCTGGGCCTTGTCTGGGTTCCTTTCCGCTCGAAGGAAGAAAGTCTGACAAGAATGAAGTTCGAGTGGAAATTTAACACTGAACTCTGAGTTATTTATTTAAATCGTCTTGCCTATTTCATTTGTATTACTGGGTGTGCTTATGTACTGCTCAACATTCCACCTTTTTGAGATTTTTATTTTGATATTTTGGTTTTCAGTATTGACCCCACCTCTTTCTGGCCTTTTCACCACGTACTGAAATCTGTGGATGTGCGTTGTGTTGCATTGGATATCGGCTCGGAACGAGAAATCGGTGGAGCCGAGTTCGAATTCCAGCCGAATTCATTGCATTCACTTACGCACAAATACCCTTGCGAAAGGTATTAATCCGTCTATTCCTTCCAGTTATGGGTTAAATAACAGAATAGATTGGGTTCTGTAGCCTTGGTCGGCAACCAGTCTACCGCAGAAAGCAATGTCAACCTATTGCGGGATAATTTTCTACCCAGTCAGTCATGTCTCTTTCGAGACATGATCGCCCAAGCGTGAATCACGTATGGCACTTAACTGACTGACTGAAATCTGTATTTCTGTTATTCTGGATCAAAAAATAGTTTTTCGTACGTATCATAATTTCTGATAATAATACTTGTACGTTCAACGAATTCTTGGGGTGTTGGTACGTAAAAGATATCATACAAAACTTGCATAGTTTCTTCCGTTTTGGGGGGCCTTTCTTTAGTAATCTTTAAACTGATTCCAATGCCTTTTGTGTACTCATTTTTATCTTTTCGCCATCTAAATCATTTTTTTAATTCGTGACTTTATTACACCGTTTTTCCACAATTCTTTTTTTATTTTTATATACTCTGAAAAACACTTTTTTGCCATTTTTTAAAGATTTTGAGTTCTTTTTCTTGTCAGTTCTTATTATTTTCTTGCCTTGGCTTGGCAACAGGTCGAACATCAATTTAATTTTTCTTGTGAACATCGATTATGCTGGTGAGATTCCTGTCAGTGAAATGAGATTCGGCATTATCCGGTTTCCACTCAAGAATTTTTGTGGTGCTTTTTTACTCACTTTTCACTCACTTTTTCATGACTTCTTTTTTACAAAGCTTTCTCAAAAGTACCCACAAACCGTTCAGATCGTTCGTTTGACCTTTTGTGACAAGGCGGAGTAATAATACATTCAATCGAGAACATTTTACATTTCTTTACATTCACAAACTATGTATTGTGTTCCGTTATCCGAGCCTATAACACATGGAATGGCATATCTTGCAAACAGTTCATGCCAAAATTTCACCATAAGCATGGAAGTTGTTTTTTGTTTTTGTTTTTGGTGGGGGGTTTCACTTACAAATTTCAGATCTCATTGTAAAGCTACCCACTACCACTAGATGATGTGATCCATTTATTTGATCTGCAAAATGGATGTGGAGTCCTGATCACGGAGCACCTGTCTTTGGCCAATATTTTAATTGCGTGATTTTACTGCCAGAGCACAACTTCTTCAGGCTTTTAACTACTTTTTCGAAGTCCTGGTCGATTTTGGTCCATAATATGTAGCTTCTCATAAGAGATTTCATTCTTAAAATTCCAAAATGTGCACTATGGAATTCATTCAGTATCCGATTTTGTAATATGATAGGTATCACTACTCTTTTTAAAAACATTAATACTTCCTTACGTAAAGAAATGTAAAATGTTCTCGATTGAATGTATTATTACCCCGCCTTGTCACAAAAGGTCAAACGAACGATCTGAACGGTTGATTTGAGTTCAGCATATACATTTGCACAGAGATAACGCTATTTTGGATAAATTTGAAGGGGGGAAGCCGTCGGGAGCTAAAACGAAAATTTACTTTTATTTTTTCATCTTTCAGGAATTTTTTTTTCAAGTACAACAATGCATATTATAATTTTAACTTCCGTTTCCCTTTCAATGTTACAATCACGGTATCCACAAACGGTTCAGTATTTCTTTTTGTATCAATCTTGATATCCGGATCTCCTAATTTCATGGACAGTTGATATTAGTATCCTAAAATTGCAAATTAATAGCATGGTACTCTTGCGTTGTAAGTTATTCGCTGTGTAAGATTTATTTTCTAATCCAAATATTACTAATGCATGAAAAAAGCATGAATCCAATCTAGAAGAGAAACTCTAAATTCAAAATTGTGTAAAAGCAAATGAAACTTACTTCACTATATTTCCTTATAAATCATGAAAATTCACAAATTGTAAAGAAAAGAAAACCAGGAATAACTGTGTTCAGCTATGTTTCGAAGATATATATTTTTAAAATACCAATGTAAAAGCTTGGTGCCAACTTTTAATAATCCATTTATTTTCTAACCTAAACTGATTACTTTTCAACTTACTGAAATCTTTTTCGATTATTCATATACTAGCAGTATAGCTCGGCGTTGCTCGGGTGTAATGAAAGCTTTAAAACTAAACCATGGTCCTGGAGCTCAGACACATTGGACGTTGGCACGAAAGACTAAAAAGCAATAGTTGTTTCCAGTTAAAGCGAAACCGTAGACTAAAATAAAAATCAATGGATATAAGTCAAATTTTGATTTCCTGTAATTGATATCAAATAAGTTTTTTTCATCGTAAACTGAATTTTGAAGGCTAAATAAGTCCTTTGAGTAAATGGTATCATGGCTGAGACTAAGAACTACAATTATAACTATTAAGAGCCAAACCCGAAACAAAAATTCAAATAAAGAGCTGAAAAAAATACAGGCATACAAGCAGATAAACAGACACACACACACACAAACATCTTGCCTTATATATATATATATATATATATATATATATATATATATATATTATCGATTTTCTGCACTATTGTAAGAACTGCCAGCTTGAAACTTCTGAATATCGTTTCTTATGTCTTTCTCTATGAGTGCATCAAATTTGATTAAAATCGGACCACTACTTCTATAACCCGATTTCTTTGATTATCGATTTTCGATATTTATCGTATGTACCTCGACACAAAACCTAACTAAGAACACTCGCAGACGCTTGTAGTACAACTGTGTAAATTTTCAAAAAAATCGGTTCAGCCGTTTCGGAGTCTACAGGTAACGGACACACACACACACACACACAGACAAAGTTCTATTTATAAATAAGTTTAGATATCCAACATTGCACAAGGGAATTTTAAAATCAGTATTTTGGTAATATCTGCCACAGATCAAGAATTGTATTGATTCACCTTCCAGAAAAGATCATGCTATAAGGATTTGTATAATAAAATCACCAGGAACTTTCTTACGCCAGAGAAGTTACTGATAATTCAAAAACTACTTCATTTATGCTTAACATAAGCTGAAACTTGTAAATTACTTTAAAGTTCGGAATATGCCATTTAAAGGTGAATTTTATTTAGCAATTTCTTTTCTTTTATTATTTATATTGATTTCTTTCGTTTTTATTTCTTATCTTTTTATTTTATTCATTTTTCTTTCTTTTTTTTTTGCGTGCGGGCTTCATCAGTAAGAAAACTACATCAGAACTGCAACGCATTACGTGAAATCTCAATCGACTATCGCACAGCAGTCGCCATTTGCAATTCCTTCCAGCCTAACATTGAAATGCAGGCCTGGGTATACATCGAGGTAACACTTGATGCGATCGTCATGATTAACTCACCTTTCATAAAACTTTTTCTTGCTTCCTTTGTCGCTTCCCACGTCCTCTCTGCTAACCAACAATTGTCACTGGAAAACCAATGCAAAGTAACATCCGATCGATGCGATAAAATTCAAGCACCTACGCTACGGTGCCAAATAATGTTAGGCTAGTTAGGTTGATTTTACACGTCTACACTTGTTTACTGATTCAATGTTGAATTTTTTATGAGCACCCCTTGAGGATTAAGTACTGCTCACTGTTATTAGTCAATCTTTTTTCTTTTCTTCTTCTTCTTCTTCCTCCTCCTCTTCTTCTTCTTCTTACCTTGTCCTTTCAAGACGTAGGCGATCATGGCTTTCCACGTCTCCCTATCCCTGGTGGCTTTTAGCACGCCTTCTCCTGTTACACCATGCAACCCCCGTTCTGTCATTCACTAGCTCAAGCCCATAAATCTAGAATATAAATATATAGAAACTAGCATGGCCTCAAAATGAGGGATGAGTTTATATATTAATCATAATATAGAAATGATCACCCACATTATATCCACATTATAATTTCTTATAAACAGTTGGCATATATTTTCTTCTATGTGCCCTGTCCTTTCAGAGCGTAGGCGATCATGCCTTTCCACGTCTCCCTATCCCTGGTGGCTCTTAGCACGCCTTCTCCTGTTACGCCACGCAACCCCTGCTCTGCCATCCACCTGCCCAGACCAGTTAAGTATGTTACACGCTGCTTTCTCCTGTCTTTCTTTCCCTCTATCTGCCTTGCTAGCATCAGATTTTCCAAGCTCTCTTTCCTCATTGCATGTCCCAGGAACTTTAGCTGCCTTTTTCTGACGCTCAGTATTAACTTCCTTTTCGTTTCCATCCTTTCCAAAACCTCATCATTGCTCACATGCCCGATCCATGATATCCGCAGCATCCTTCTGTAGAACCACATTTCAGTTGCTTCAAGTTTTTCTTTCAACTTTGATGATATTGTCCAACATTCACTGCCATATTGAAGAACTGAAATCGTAATCTAGTACTCTCTTTGTTTCTACTCAGCTTCTGGAATGCTACCTTTGCCATGCCAATTCGCCTTCGGATCTCTGTGTTGCACTTTGGATCTCAGGGATATAAATGTATAGAAACTGCTGTGACCACAAAGTGAGGGGTCAGTTTATATAGTGATTGTAATATGGAATTGATCCCCAACTT
The DNA here is from genome assembly GCA_037127315.1 of Ascarosepion bandense. Classification (NCBI taxonomy): domain Eukaryota; kingdom Metazoa; phylum Mollusca; class Cephalopoda; order Sepiida; family Sepiidae; genus Ascarosepion; species Ascarosepion bandense. The sequence goes on along the minus strand of JBBBDQ010002560.1, from coordinate 130,978 downwards.
TATATCCAGTATGCTTCTGTAGAACCACATTTCAGTTACTTCATGTTTTTCCTTCGTCTTCGATGATATTATCCAGCATTCACGACCATATTGAAGAACTGAAATCCCACAGCAATCCAGTTAGGCTTTGTTATCAATTATTTCTCTATTTTGTTTATTCATTGTAAATAATTCAGGTTCTTTGGAGGAGGAGGTTTGAACAGTTTTTTGCATTTTCTATTTGCTCTTTGTATTTGCATAGGTTCTGAAAATGATCTGTTTTTTTTTTTTTGTTTTTTTTGTTTTTTGTATATAATTTTCACAATTCCATCAAATGTAACTGCTTTTAATTTGCTCCGGTAACACACTGTCGAAATTGTCTTCACAGCTTTGCCACCCCAACTGTTACAAGAAATAAATCGGTTATCTTGGTTTCTCCTCCGCCAGTCTTCGTCTTTTAATTCTTTTTTATTCTTGTAAATGCAGCAAAAGTTATTATCCATGTTTCTATGCGTTCTTGATCATCCAGCGAATTCAAGTTTCCTATCGGCGACGCCATTATTTTGTTTCACATTTATTTGTATGTAGCGGTATTCGTAGTACAACTTTCCGTGTCTTTTGTGACAACAGTCTTTTGTTTCTGACCTCTCGAGTTGTTATCCGTTTATTCTGGCCTACAGTATTTAAATTATTCGAACTATTGTCCTCATGTGTGAAACGTCGAACAAATAGCCACAAAGATGAGAACAATAGTCCGATTAATGTAAATACTGTAAATACTACCTCGTCTTAGAAATATAGACAAATAGAATGATCTATTATTAAGCGTCGTACAAATGGCAACAAAGATGAGGACAATAGTCCGAATCGTGTAAATACTGTAAATACTACCTCATCTCAGAAATATAGACAAATAGAATAATCTATTATTAAACGTCGTACAAATGGCAACAAAGATGAGGACAATAGTCCGAATAATGTAAATAGTGTAAATACTACCTCATCTCAGAAACATAGACAAATAGAATGATCTATTATTGAACGTCGTACAAATGGCAACAAAGATGAGGACAATCGTCCGAATAATGTAAATAGTGTAAATACTACCTCATCTCAGAAACATAGACAAATAGAATGATCTATTATTGAACGTCGTACAAATGGCAACAAAGATGAGGACAATAGTCCGAATAATGTAAATACTGTAAATACCACCTCATCTCAGAAATATAGACAAATAGAATAATCTATTATTAAACGTCGTACAAATGGCAACAAAGATGAGGACAATAGTCCGAATAATGTAAATAGTGTAAATACTACCTCATCTCAGAAACATAGACAAATAGAATGATCTATTATTAAACGTCGTACAAATGGCAACAAAGATGAGGACAATAGTCCGAATAATGTAAATAGTGTAAATACTAACTCATCTCAGAAATATAGACAAATAGAATGATCTATTATGAAACGTCGTACAAATGGCAACAAAGATGAGGACAATAGTCCGAATAATGTAAATAGTGTAAATACTAACTCATCTCAAAAATAGAGACAAATTATTCTGGCCTATTAATTTGCATAAGATGCTACACTATCATTACTGTTTGAGATACAACACTCATTTCATGATATTTATTACAAGTTGAATAGGTGAAAGCAATAGGTTCGTTTTGAAACATTCAGTTTAATTCCTCAACGACAAGAACGGTACAAAACCCTGTACAGTGAGGTCAGTGGAGATTTATTAAAATGTTTTTAATACGTATGACGCGAGTTCAATCCATATCAGGATTTCGAGAAGATACAAACCATAAGTGAAAACTATACTATTGTCTCAATCGAAATAAAATTTTGCTCGAAACCTGAATATCATTAGAGGATACATTTAGTTCCGGAAATCTGTAGAGTTCCCTAGCCGAAAATTTGGAAAGAAGAAAAACAATCACAAGATAAGGATGGTAAGGGTTTGTTTGTAGCTATGATATTCTTTCAGCTGTACAAGAGATCGCATTTCGAGCCTTGTTAAAAATCAGGAATAATACATAATCCTATTTACATTCTTATTTGTTCATATATAGTATTGCCCAGTACTAGACGAATTACCTCCCCTAGACATAGCGAGTAGTAAGAGAACACTCTACTCCATAAATTAAATAAAGTGTTCTGTTTAAATTTCCTAAAGATTACTCGGAACGAAAACCAATTGATGAAGTTCGGAAGCCACAACATCCAAAACGCTAGGATACATCAACAATAATGGGTGCAATTGCCCGCGTGGAAATAATATAGATAATTATTATGAGCTAGTTTCAACCCGTGAAAAATTCTCCGGATATTATGTCCTAATGTTCTGAGGAATATTAATTCTTAAGTTAATGAATGAGTAATCTCTTGGCGAGTTCTGTGACAATAAAGTATCCGTAGAATGTCACCTATATAATCGTCAACAATTTAAAGATTAACAACTTTAACAAAATCGTCATAATCGTCAACAATTTAAAGATTAACAACTTTAACAAAATTTTGCAATAACAATCATAAATACGAATGCTGACCTTTACTTCCACAAGTAAGGAGGCACAAATGAAAAAATTTAAATTGTAAACTTTTTTTTTCCCCTTTTACGGAAAGAGCTGTTAATCACTTCTGTCTTTGTTTGTTGTTTATTTTTTGAAACCAAGTAGCGTCTCTGATATGTTTTTTGTTTATTAAAACGGAATAGATTATTATTTATGAGTTCTTGGGAGAAGAATTTAAACAATTTATTTTCGTCCTTTTCTTTCTTTCTTTCTTTCTTTCTTTCTTTCATTCATTTTCTCACTGAAACCAAGTAGCGTCTCTGATATGTTTTTTGTTAATTCAAACGGAATAGATTATTATTTATGAGTTCTTGGGAGAAGACTTTACACACTTTATTTTCGCCCCTTTCTTTCTTTCTTTCTTTCATTTTCTCACTGAAATACAGCAATGTTTTTCTTCTCTTTCCACGCGAGCAAAACGGAATCGTCCAACGGTTTTGAGTTCTTGACAAGAAATGTTAAATACTTATATCTTCCCTTCTTTTTTTCTTTCTTTCTTTCTGTCTTTCGCTCATTCTTTCGCTCTTTCTTTCATTCATTTTCTCACTGAAACCCACACGGGATCAAAATGGAAGGTTCTATTATTTATGCGGCATTAGCAGGATGTAACTGTCATGCTAAAAGTCGGTACAGAAGCACAGTTATTATAGGATTTCTCAATCCAGATACGTTATTGTAGCCATTTGAACAAAGACGTCGCTGAGAAACCACTTAATTTTTGCCCTAACTGGTCAGTTTTACTTCCAAGCCCCCTGTCAGAAAATTTATCGCTGCTAGAATAACAAGATCACTAACTGCCGTACTGATGATCTTCATAAAGATTGTTTCAGGTAATTATAGATTCCAAGAATGACCACTGTACTACTGTAAATCATTAACTGATCGATTGACTATTTTTTTTTCTAAATTTATGTATTTGATTCTTCATTTTGATAATTTCTATTTTAATTCGTGTTAAACGCTACTCCTTGCTTAGTGAGGTGTTTTTATTAATTGCTTTATTTCTTTGTTATTTAATAGCCACATTGAACTTGAAAAAGTCATGCAAGTTATCCAAAATATAAATTGGATCTGGGGGTTAATCGATTATGGTGATGGTTAGGGTTGAAAAAGTTACGGTTGTTTTTTTTTGTTTATCTCTTTTGCGTTCATATATATATAAACATGTTACGGAAATTAACGAATTTTAACGAAACTTGGTTATAAGCAACCGACAATTTGTAATGAATTATTTTGGACATTATTTTTACCGATACTCGTATTTAAGTAGATATTCTGTTTTTAATTTTACAGTATTTTATATTTATATCTACCGGCCTGATTATTTTACGATAAATTTTATTACGAAAATGTGTGCTATCCAGCAGGATTCGAACCTGCGACCCCTATTTACATAGGGGAAGCTACCATTTGATCTGGTACTGTCTTAAACACTCGACCATGAATAGAGGTTTTTATCATGCTTATATAACACAATTTTCGATCTACCGTAAACAAACTATATCTTCTCTGAATGTATCGTAATGTCAACAAATGTAAACATGTTACAGAAATTAACGAATTTTAACAAAACTTGGTTATAAGCAACCGACAATTTGTAATGAATTATTTTGTCGGTTGCTTATAACCAAGCTTCGTTAAAATTCGTTAATAATTCGTAAAATAATCAGGCCGGTAGATATAAATATAAAATACTGTTTAATTAAAAAATACTGTTTAATTAAAAAAAGAATATCTACTTAAATACGAGTATCGGTAAAAATAATGTTCAAAATAATTCATTACATATATATATATATATAAAGGAAAACTCAACACGCCATTTAAGTTGGTTATAAATTATAATTCATTTCAATATAAATTATAATTTATAACCAACTTAAATGACGTGTTAAGTTTTCGTTTATAAATATCATATAGCTCTGGATAACATCCATTGAGCTCTCTATATAGATATAACACTTAATATTTTATATTAAGTTGATCTTGTTGGATTCTCATCGCAGTTTACAGACTGGACATCTATATAAATATATATATATATATATGTGTGTGTGTGTGTGTGTGTGTGTGTGTGTGTGTGTGTGTGTGTATGTGTGTGTGTGTGTATTTAAGCAGAAAAAAATTTTATGCATGTCAGATTAAATAAATTACAAACATCATGTCTGCTTAATTTTCATAAAATCCGTCTCATATTCACGGATAATCTTTCACGTATTACAATTGAAAGATATCAGAAGGGAGCTGTAACGTTGGCAAATGTTATTATCATTCATTTCTCAAAGTACCCAAGTACTTTCAACCTCTTTCCGGGATCATCTTCAGACGTGTGAGTTATGGTATGTTAAAGCCTGAAAAAACTGTTCTTTTTACATACATTTTAGAACATTACTACAGTATTTATAGCTGATTCTATTAATTGACGGCTTAAGTGTTTTCATGAATATTGCCTCGAGAATATGTAGTTTGCTTCTGTTGTTTTCTTAGTGTAGGATAGCTGTGTTATCGATCATTATTTTTATATTGTGAATGTAGACAGGAATGTTGTTGTAGATGTCTAGAAATATATGAATGATCAGACAAATGTAATGTAAGACGTCTAGTTAATGGAGTTTTTGTAAATCCAACATATATATTTGTTTTTTTAGTCGGAGATTCATTCACCCAAAGGACATTTAAATTTATATATAATGTTGGTTTTACGTAACATATCAGTTGGTGGGGAGGAGTTATTACGGATAATTAAATTTGTAGTATTGTACCTTTTATAATTAAAAATATAAATTATATATATATATATATATATCGTTTTTAAACGAGTTATTTCGCTTCATTGGTTTCTACCATGAGGGGTTTCTTCAGGCGATTTTTAATAAGTTATTAAAATTCGCCTGACGACACCACTATTAGTAGAAACCAAGGTAGCAAAATAACTCGTTTAAAAATGAACAATATTCAAATTTCTTCAATATAATTGCATAGAACACTTTTTAATACAAATGTGTATTGATCTAACCCTATTAGGACCAAAAACTAAGTATTAAACAATATATATGTGTGTGTGTGTGTGTGTGTGTGTGTGTGTGTGTGTGTGTGTGTGTTATGTCTTGAAGGCTGTCACAATGCGTTGAACGAAATAAAGGAAGGTCGGGAGGTGTTTGTATGACCTGTTTATTATTATATTGATATTTCGAGACTATAATCTCATCATCAGAATGCCACAGAAATCCTCAGAATGTCCGCGCTTTTTAGCTGACCATCTATAAATGGGTGGCTTTATCCACTGCTGCCGTACGTGTGTGCGTGTATGTATGTGTGCGTGTGTGTGTGTGCGAGTGTGTATCTGTGTGTGTTCTAGTTGTTTTTTATGGTCTAATGGTGTGTGTGTGTGTGTGTGTGTGTGTGTGTGTGTGTGTGTGTGTGTGTGTGTGTGTGTTCAAGTTGGGGTTTTATTGGTCTGATGAATATCAGTTCGTAGGATCTGGGAGTTGATGTGACTTTGACCGGGTCAAAGTATCAGTTACATTGCTGTTGTCTTATCTGTCTGATTTATCTGGTGGTGTTTGCTCGTTGTGTGCGCTGTAATTGCATCTACTTTATTTTGTATATATATCAAATTGTGAGAGTATTTGGCGCCATGGTTGTTATATTTCAGTTTTATTACTGATAAAATGTATTTTGGAAAGCAGGTTTTTATCGTAAAGTGCTGTTAATCAAGGTGTAGATAGAGCATTGATAGGTACGAAGAGTTTCTCTCTTTAATAAAGCAGATTCATGCCGACTTCGGAGTTTCGTGAGAAAATCGTCATGAATTTCTCACTTGTCAAGGATGTTTCTCGGCAAGTTACGGTTTTTCTTGTTTATATAAAATATTGTGTTATATTGTGGGTGTAGTCTTGTTTGTGTTTAGTGAGTTAATCTTTTTCTTCTTGTTTATGACTTGTTTATTTTCTTTAAGTTTCATTTTTACTGCGCAGTTGTTTGATGTATTTTTATTTTAGTGCACGCATGCGTGCCTGTTTGTTTAACTGGGATGGGCCCTTTTGTTTGGTTGACCTCGGTTTCAGCTTATCTTAATGTGCTTGTATGTTTTACCGTGTGACGGTTTATTTTTCCTGGGTCATGGTTGGGTTTATTGTATTTGTGTTTGTAAGCTTCACGGGCGTTTGTTTTATGTTTGCTTTTATTTTTTATTTAGTGGTTATATTATTTTCTGTTTTAGTCAAGAGTGATGTGTATATATGTTCTTTTATTCCTCGTATTTATATAATTTGTATATTTTGTTTATCAAGGTTTCTCATTTGTAATTATATTTTTAGTTTTTTTGCTTCTTAATTTTTTATTTTTAATCTTTTTATTTTTCTTCTTTTTTATTTTATTTATTATTTTATTTATACTTTTATATGCCTATTTTACTTTGATTTTAAAACTAATTTTTGCTAGTTTCTCTTCTAGATATAATTTACAACTTCTCCTACTACTGTTTTATGGTGGTGCATATTTTACTATTTCCCAATTGATTTTGATGGTAATGTTGTTTTTCTTACTAAGTTCATATGTATTTCGATAACGTTGTGTTGTTTTTGCGTTTTTCTATAATGATTGATGTTTTGTGATTATTAAATTTTCCTTTGAACGATGTTTCTGTTTCTCCTATGTAAATATTTGCATCTTTATTGGTGTTATTTGTTACGGTTGCTTTGTAGATTATGTTGTTGTTAAGGCATTTATTAAGTGAACAGTTGTCCTTCTTTCGTCGGTTACGTTTGATCGTGTTGTTTCTTGGTCTGTATTTTTATTAATTTTATTAAATATTTTCTTGTTGTGTTTGGTTATTATCTTTTCTGTTTTCCATGCAACAGAAGCTGATTTTGACTGTATTTTTGTTAGTAATTTTTTATAGTTTGCTTTGTTTAAGAAAATGTTTTTTTCTGTTATGTTGAAAAATATTTTCTATTTACAGGGTGGATGAAACTCGATTACACTTCTTTATTTATTCATTTTGTTTTGCTTCTCTTTGTTTGTGTATTCGAGTTTGTTTGACTATCCGCTATTTTTAGTGATGAATAATATGTTTTTTTTTTTGTTTCCAGTGAATATTTTTATTCAGTTTGTGAATAGTCTTTTGTTTATAGATATGTGCATGTGTCTGAATATGTTTGGGGGGTGATTGGAATTTTTGTTGATATACATGCGGCTGTTGTTTTCTTTTCTTTCTGGTTTTTATGTGCAGTTGTTTAGGTTGAGTGTTATACCTTTTTACTATTTATTGATTTATTTTTATGCCTTTTGTGAACCCTAGAGTTTGGAAGATTTTATAATTGTTTTCGGATATTTTCTGTAGTTTTACTGTTACAGTTTCTTCGAATTATAAATCCATCGTATCTGTATAAACCTATATCTTTTCTTTTGATAATTTTGCTTGTTTGTACATTAAGTAAGTGCCTATATTTGCATATTTCTGCACTGTCGTAACTTCCCATTGCTCTGTCAAAATTGTAGACCTTGGTATTGTTGTTAGTGGCGTTGCAAGTTGTTTTGCTTTATTTTGTTATTATGGTATAGAATGAGCTGTCTGTAATGTTTGATAATGTTTGTGTCCTTTTCTGATAGGTCTGTATATTGTTTTGCTAAGTTCAGTGCATTATTTAATGTTTGTTCGTTGATGGACGAATAGAAATCTTTTATGTCTATCTCTACAATTGAGTATTTCTCTTTGTTAGAAGCATTATTGAATCAAATGATTATTTATTCGGTAAAATTTGCTTGGTCAAAAAACTCTCTCTTTCACACACTCTCTCTCCCTCTCTTCCTCTCTCTCTCTCTCTCTCTCTCTCTCTCTTTCACACACACACATATATGGAATAATATATATAAAATTTGTATTTATTAACAATTTTGGAATGATCGAGTTCTTTCGGGGACTGGCGTGTGTATATACTGCTTATATACAACACGTTAAAATTTCCCTTTCCTGATTCCATGCGCCTATGGCTTAGGGAGTAGCGACTCCGACTAACACCAAATCGGTCGAGCTTCGATCCCGGCCAGAAGCAAGTGGATGTGTCTAGCCACACTGCTGAGCTGTGATACAGCAAAACAGGCTTGTATGTGGATGACTAATATATATATATATATATATATATATATTCCTAACTCTTCACAGGAAAACTTTTCCTTTTTAACATTTATATATATATATATATATATATATATATATATATATATGTGTGTGTGTGTGTGTGTGTATGTGAATGTGTGTGTATGTGAATGTTTGTATGTGTATTTGTGTATGTATGTATGTGTGTAAGTGCGTCTATTAGGTTGTCACATAAGAAATGACTCACTTTGTAGAAAATGAATAAAACGCTTCTGTAAAGTTAAATAACTAATTTATTTGGTTCAAATAGGTACCATGTTGATGAATTATCTCTTCTCCAACGTACATCTAATTTCTTGATCCAATCTTTAAGAAAATTATTTTCTTTGGATGTGATAAACAATTCAAAAGTTTCGATTATATCTTCCTTGTTTAAGAATGTTTTATTGCGTAAGAAAATCTCAAAATGCTTAAATAAGCGATAATCATTAGGATAGATATCAGATGATTATAGAAAATGAAACCGAATTTCCTAATTCAAGCTATTTAGCTTTTGAACAGTAGATTTAGAAGCGTGAATCCGTGCGTTGTCATGAAGCAAAATAAGACTAGTCTTATTCACAAGTCTGGAATATTTCCTTTTCATATTTTGTGCATACACTCAAGTTCTCCGCAATACGACTTTGTTGATATTGTCTTCCCTTGGGGCGACAATGAATAATGAATAACCACTTTAAAAGACGACCATACAGTAACCATTAACTTTTTATGGTGGAGTGGATGTTTTGGGTATTGTTATGGTGATTCACTAGCATCTAACAACTGGCCTACGTTCTTTTTGTTATCAAAGAGTATCCATGTCTCTTTGCATGTAATGATTCTATGCAAAAATGCTTATTTTCCTTAGATTTTTACCCATACAGTAAGTTTACTGGATATTGTTTTATTGTGAACATTTTCATTGGGTTTATGAGTAACAATATATGGCAAGATAATATGTCTGTAGTAAGTTAAAAAATTTTATGTTTTTTTTTAACTTACTATGATCGCCTATGTCCTGAAGGGACAGGGCACATAGAAGTTAAAATATTTTTATAAACTAAGACAGTTACTTTATGAGATGATCGAATCAACGACCAACCCAAATATGCGTCCTTTTATTTGTGATAACATAATATATATATATATATATATATATATATATATATATAGAGAGAGAGAGAGAGAGAGAGAGAGAGTACTAATTGTTACAATGGTTTATAAATTCATAGTATCACTACACAAAAATTTTCGCGTTTCGAAGCTGGTATGTGTGTTTCTCATCGGGTGAAAAGTTGAAACCTTTTTCAACTTTTCACCCGATGAGAAGCGCAGATTTTTTTTAAAAAAGATGAAAACAATTTTTGTAGAAATTAATTAATCATCAATTTTTTTAGTTCAGGCTATATATGTAATTAATATATATATATATATATATATATATATATATATATATATACACTACCAGCCATAATTATTAGGCCATCCCAGTTTTTTAAAAGAAATTATGTATTTCATACTATTTTTAGTATTTATCGTCAAGTGGATAATTCTGTATGAAAATAGAATGGTTCTTTTGTTTATACTGCACAATAACATGTGCATCAAATGAACTGTTTCTAGTTTTTGAGTTCTCGTTCTCATGCTAGTCTCTTCTTTTTGTTGGCTGGCTGCCTTGTAAAAGTTTGCAAAGTAATAATAACAAAAGAACCATTCTATTTTCATTTAGAACTATCCACTTGGCAATAAATGCTAAAAATAGTATGAAATACATAGTTTCAATCTACAGGGTGCGATGGGTAAATTGTCGCTATTTGCCTTGTAAAATTCTGCAAAGTAATAATAACAAAAGAACCATTCTATTTTCATTTAGAATTATCCACTTGGCAATAAATGGTAAAAATAGTATGAAATACATCATTTGTTTTTAAAACTGGGATCACCAAATAATTATTGCCGGTAGTATATATATATATATATATATATATATATAAAAGTTGTAGGATGATTTGAAATCTAAAGTAAGTAATTCATCGAGTTTTATTCGATTTCAACAGAATGCAGAAAGCACTGAAAGGCCGTTTCGTCCTATTTCTAGGACTCATCAGCAGTGCGTATCCACTACCAGAAATTGAAACCCATACAGATGCATTATTAAGCGAACGTCATACCAACTATATCATGGGTCCCTGGTGACGAAGAGGTAACGAATTAAACTCGATATAGCGCCGCTCATTCACAAATTCCGTTATGGAACTCTGCTGAGCTCCTTTAATCATTGGACTGTGCCTCCACAAGGAGTCATAATTATTTACTAATAAAAATGTTCGATAAAAATTTAATGTCGTAAACATCGATGAACTTACGTAAAGTAATGAAACAGAAGTAGGCAAAATATTTTTTTACCAAAATGTTTTAAGAATTTTAATTTCAAATATAATTTCATGCATTTGTGAATAAGTTCAGAAAGTTTAATTAAAATCCCACAATTATTTGATTTTTATTAGAATGTTCAAATTTATGTTTTTCACCGATAAAAAACTCAGTTACGCTATATTACATTATCCATTGTAAACTCTGATAACAATTTCTTTACCCGCTGACGAAAAACCAAATAAGATGTTTTTACCAAAATTTCGAACGTGTTAGAAAGGATTAAAAAAAATTCAAATAATTGAAAAATACTTTGAATATTCCTCTTAATAACAAACATCTTTATCGAACAACTTTGTTTTTAAGTTTGAGATTTTTTTCTTCATACTATACTGTTTTTTTCAGTGAATTAGTGGAGGTAGTAGTGGTAGTGGTAGTAGTGGAGGAACCTAAACTTATGAAATAAGGCTACATTATCAAATGTCCAAACAACGACAGCACGAACATAAACTAGACAAATGTAAAAACGTAAGTAATCAAAAGTTACAAACCGAAGATTGTTAACTTTGGGGTGAAATCAGGAGGAGAAAACTACCGACCATGTGCTTTATGCGATACAATAAATGCTTCTGTTGTGTCTTCTTCTTCGTGTTAAATGCAAACGGGGAGTGATCAAAACGGTCAGTCAGTTAAGTGCCATACGTGATACAATCATGTTTGACTGGGCAGAAGATTATCCCGCAGTAGGTTGCCATTGCTTTCTGCGATAGACTGGTTGCCGACCAAGGCTATAGAACCCAATCTGTCCTGTTATTTGACTCATAGATAGAAAGGGAAGATATGTATTATATTATTATATAGTAATAAGTGGGGGATCGGTTTATTACTTCATAACAATATAAAATTGATCCCCCACTTTATGCCCAGTAGAGGCCTTAATCATATGTTCAACTATTATATTCAGTCAGTCAGTTAAATGCCACACATGATACATGCTTGGGCGATCATGTCTCGAAAGAGACATGATTGACTGGGCAGAATATTATCCCGCAGTAGGTTGCCATTGCTTTCTGCGGTAGACTGGTTGCCGACCAAGGCTATAGAACCCAATCTGTCCTGGTATTTAACACATAACTGGAAGGAATTGACGGATTAATACCTTTCCCAAGGGTATCTGCGCGTAAGTGAATGTAATGAATTCAACTGGAATTTGAACTCGGCTCCCCGATTTCTCGTTCCGCACCGATATCCAATGCACGACAACGCACATCAAAATGGTAATCAATCTAAAATGTCAGTCAGTCAGTCAAGTGCCATACGTGATACACACTTGGGCGATCATGTCTCGAAAGAGACGTGACTGACTGGGCAGAAAATTATCGGCAGAAAATTAATCTGTCCTTTTATTTAACCCATAGCTAGAGAGGAAAGATATGTATTATATAATTAAGTAGTACATAGTGGGGGATCAGTTTATTACTTCATAACAATAAAAACCGATCCCCCATATTATGACCAGTAGAAGCCTTAATCATGATTCCAACTATTATATTTAGTTAGTCAGTTAAGTGCCATACGTGATACACGCTTAGGCGATCATGTCTCGAATGAGTCATGACTGACTGAGCAGAAAATTATCCTGCAGTAGGTTGCCATTGCTTTCTGCGGTAGACTAGTTGCCTGCCAAGGCTATAAAACTCAATCTGTCCTGCCATTTAACTCATAGCTGGATGGAGAATAGATAGATTATATTACATTATTATATTAATTATAATAAGTGAGGGATCAGTTTATCACTTCGTAACAATAAAAAATTTACCCCCCACTTTATGACCAGTAGAAGCCTTAATCATGATTCCAACTATTATATTCAGTCAGTTAGTTAAGTGCCATACGTGATACATGCTTAGGCGATCATGTCTCGAAAGAGACATGATTGACTGGGCAGAAGATTATCCCGCAGTAGGTTGCCATTGCTTTCTGCGGTAGACTGGTTGCCAGCCAAGGCTATAGAACCCAATCTGTCCTGTTATTTAACCCATAACTGGAGAGAAGAGACGGAATAATACATTTCCTAATGGTATCTCTGCGTAAGTGAATGCAGGAATTCAACTGCAATTCGAACTCGGCTTCCCAATTTCTCGTTCCGAGCCGATATCCACTGCATCACAACGCATATTCAATCTAAAAAGTATCTAACTTAAAAAAGAAACAAACAAATGGGAAAATAAACGATATGGTTTCTGTAATGTGTAGCTGAACATAAAATATGTCCAAAAGAATATCGCTGTACCTCAACACTTAACAAACGTTCAAAATGCCCTCTGCCAAGACTCTCGGAATAATAACAAGAAGCCTTCTTCTTATAGCGTGAATCACGACTCTGCTCGCTCCTTCAAACGCATGCACTCGTCGGATCATTGACTACCGGAGACATTTAAATAGTCATACACGGTGTCGAATAGTTTCGCAGGCCACCATGATATGTTAATGAAGCATCTCTGCATTATTTATATTTGCTGCATAAACCAATTATTTTAGGTGACCCCACAGGTTAAATAAAAAAACAAAGAAGAACTTAGTGGCCATAGAACCGGGACCCATTTCCTATACATCTTTCTTGGCCATAGAGCTGGGTTCTGATCTCTCTATCAAACTTTTTGGACATAGAACCACCTTTCTTGGCCATAGTACCGGGTTCCCATCTCCCTATCCAACTTTCTTGGCCATAGAACCAGGTTCTCATCTCATTATCAATCTTCTTGGTCATAGAATCGGGTTCCCATCTCCCTATCCAACTTTCTTGGCCATAGAACCAGGTTCCCATCTCCTTATCCAAATTTCTTGGCCATAGAACCGGGTTCCCATCTCCCTATCTAACTTTCTTGGCCATAGAACCGGGTTCCTATCTCCCTATCCAACTTTCTTGGCCATAGAACCGGGTTCCCATCTCCCTATCCAACTTTCTTGTCCATAGAATCGAGTTCCCATCTCCCTATCCAACTTTCTTGTCCATAGAACCGGGTTCCCATCTCCCTATCCAACTTTCTTGTCCATAGAACCGGGTTCCCATCTCCCTATCCAACTTTCTTGGCCATAGAACCGGGTTCCCATCTCCCTATCCAACTTTCTTGGCCATAGAACCGGGTTCCCATCTGCCTATCCATCTTTCTTGGTACTTCTCAGCCAATGTATTGCGAACAATGTTTTAAAATGTATTGGATCCCCTATCATGCATGAACTACTTGCGTCTTTGTATTAGCAGGATACGTCCTCTAACTGGTTTGGAAGTGTGTTAAAATTAAGTCCCTGTTGACAGCTTCTGTAAGGTGTTTTGGGCGATCATATGCATCTACTAGAAAATCACCTACGATTTCAACCCACATATTGATCGTATATTGATTCTGGTGTCTAGCCTGTATATTACCATGGGGATTTTAATCCGCCCGTAAATATTAGTTGTGTAAATTTGATATTCCATCTCTTCCAAATGCTACTTTATTCGTAAACAAGACAAACAACGGATCAGCATTTGGGACAATAAAATTCTCGCTTTGTGAGTTATCAGAGGGCCAAAGCACCTACACACGTTGCAAAGAATACAGATACTCGAGCTGCTCTTTAAATATCTCCCATGTGATGCTGTCAGATGTACGACATGCTAGAGTCTATTTAGATGTGCTGATATTTGAATGGTCTCCGACAACCTGTAGAATGTATTCTTCGTCATCAAGCGTACAAGTGGGTCCTTGGGATTCTGTGATTTATTACCAATCGCGCGGCCGCATGTATAAATCACTAGCAGTATAACCCGGAGTTGCTCGGGTGTAATGAAAGCTTTAAAACCAATCCATGGTCCTGGAGCTCACACACTTTGGACGTTGGCACGAAAGACTAAAAAGCAATAGTTGTTTCCAGTTAAAGCGAAACCGTAGACTGAAAGAAAAATGAATGGATGTAAGTGAAATTTTGATTTCCTGCTATCGATATCAAATAAGTTTCTTTCGTCGTAAACTGAATTTTGAAGGCTACATAAGTCCTCTGAGTAAATGGTATCATGGCTGAGACTAAGAACTACAATTATACCTACTTAAAGCCAAACCCGAAGCAAAAACTAAAATAAAAGGGCTGAAAAAATACAGGCATACAGGCAGATAAAGACACACACACAAACATCTTGCCTTTTATATATATATTATCGATTTTCTGCACTATTGTAAGAACTTAAACCTTGAAACTTCTGAATATCGTTTCTTATGTCTTTGTCTATAAGGGTATCAAATTTGATTAAAATCGGACCACTCCGTCTATAACCTGATTTTTTCGATTATAGATTTTCAATATTTATCGGGGGTACCTCGACACAAAACCTAGCTAAGAACACTCGCAGACGCTTGTAGTACAACTGTGTAAATTTTCAAGAAAATCGGTTCAGCCGTTTCGGAGTCTATAGGCAACGGACACGCACACACACACACACACACACACACAGACAAAGTTCCATTTATAAATAAGTTTAGATATCTGCCTGCTCATATGAATATACTCTCATTGTTAAACGGAACACATCTCATTTAACTCGCTACTACACATGTTAATCATTGTAGACACACTATCAGAAATGTACGCGAATGAATAATATAGCCTAGTCTACATGGCAACATAGCGCCACCTACCCGTAAACTTTATTCAAACGTAATAGCTAAAAAAGAAAGGATATGCCGGCTTGTTTTCTTATGTAATTAATAAGTAATGAATATTTATACACCTTGCATTCCCCTTACTGGAATGTGATTGGCTGGTATCAGTCATAAATATAGACTAAATCGAGGACGTCCAGAGATCGTGAGATCTACCACTAGAGATCTATTGGTTTTCCACTAGAGATCTACTACTAGAGGTCTACAGGTCTTCGACTAGAGATCTACCACTATTGCTCTACGTTTATTGACTACGCCTACGTCTCAGTATACTGCATTCGACGAGCACCGTCCATTACGTCTACGTACTAGAGTTTCCTGTCCGGTTACGTTTGCCCAAAATACTTAACTACCACGAATTATATATATATATATCCCTTTCCGGGACATATCATTTACATTAAATTTTGACCTTTTTTTGCAATGTAAACTCGCTTCAAAGTTTTTAAACGTATTTACAACCATATGTATGTATATATATATATATATATATATATATATAGAGAGAGAGAGAGAGAGAGTAAGAGAGAGATTGAGGTTAAGACGAAGTGACGTCAATTTATTTCACTCTTGAACGAAACCATCAGGCCTGATGATTGTGTTAAAGCCTGAAACAGACTGTCGCCGCTCGATGTTAACCTCAGTGCACTCTTTTATATTTACAGACGCTCTATCTCTGATATCTAGCATTTTAAACAAAATTATCAGTCAGTTAGTTAAGTGCCATACGTGAAACACGATTGGGCGATCATGTCTCTTTCAAGACATGACTGACTGGGCAGAAGATTATCCCGCAGTAGGTTGCCATTGCTTTCTGCGGTAGACTGGTTGCCAGCCAAGGCTATAGAACCCAATCTGTCTTGTTATTTAACCCATAACTAGAAGGAATAGACGGATTAATACCTTTCCCAAGGGTATTTGCGCGTAAGTGAATGCAATGAATTCAGCTGGAATTCGAACTCGGCACCCCGATTTCTCGTTCCGAGCCGATATCCACTGTACCACAACGCACAAAATCATAGCATGCCTTAAAATTATATTTTTAACACACATACATATAAATACACACACACGCATGTTCGTGTGATCTTTAACTCACACACCCATATATATATATATATATATATATATATATATATATGTGTGTGTGCTTCAGTTAAAGATCAAATGCAGATCAAATGTGGATGGGAATCCGTCTGGGTAATGAAATAAATCACAAATAAAAAATGTTCTACTTTTAATAAAGCTTGGTCAGAGATTGAGAGAAAAGAAAAAAGCCAGAAATACTGGTATTTTCAAATTTACTTAGACTCTAATGCATGTGATACGTGACTGACCATTGAGATCTGACACAATTCACATACAGTTCACAGAAGGAATTACATCTTCTGCTTATTACAGTGCAGAACGCAGCAACTGGGTAGATAAGAAAAAAAAACAAAATTTTTGTTGAGAAAGCATGAGTAGAAAATCAAAAATATTGTAATTTTGAATAACCGAAAAAGAAAAAAAAGAGAACTTTGCTTTGACGAAACGATAAGTATTCTGATTAAAATTTTTAGGGAGAAAAGTTCCTTATTCAATACTCGTTGGAAGTGTATGTATCTTGACAAAAAAGTGAAAGATTTTGTCACATATACTGGAATTGACTGGCAGGAAGTTTTTGAGTTATGTGATTTAACTATAAATATTTATTACAAAAATAAAATTGGAAAAGTGACCAGTTTTTAAAAATGTTAAAATTCAAAAGAATTGAAAGATTGTTTTTTTTTTTTAATGCTCTGTCGGATGATTTGGGTTGGTGTTCCAAAGTTAAATCACAATATCAAGTAAATAAAGCTCGATGCCAGTATATTAATTGTCACATAGTGTACCGTTCGCATTCTTTCTGGGGTGTATTTTCAAAAAAAAGTTGAAGAATGTTCGGAGTTAATAAGGATGAATACACACAAGGAATTCTTCAAATTCAACCGACTTCATTTTGGAATAAACAAGCTATGGACTATATTCTTTTCTTATGTTGATTATAGGTTGATTAAAAGTGCATCTATGGAACATTATATCGAGAATGTAAGAAGTAATTTTTGGGGAATATTGAGGGCACGGTTTCGAACTCAGTGAGAAAAAGTGCGAATTGCTTTTGCTAAAAATCAAGTATCTAGGACAAATTATTTAATAAATAGTCATCTACCAGATTAGTCGAGGGCAAGTGCAATTAAAAATATGTCTTCTCCAACATACGTTACTAGGCTACAAGCATTTCTAGAAATAAAAATTATCATCAAATCTACATACCTAATATGTAGATTTTGAACGCTCTACTAAACAATTTGCTTAAGAAAGGCGTAAATTTGAACTGAGTTAATAAGGGACAAAAAATACTTGAAGAAATCGACAAAATATTAACGTCGAATTTATAATTAGCGCACCACAATCCGAAAGCAGAAATCGTATTGGCTTTAGATGCTAGTGGCTTTGGCATAGGAGCGGTAATTTTATATGCAATTGATGGCGGTAATATGAAATCCATCGCTCATCGCTCATGAATTTGCTTCTACGATAGAAAAAAACTAAAACCAGTTAAAAAAACAGGCGTTAGCAAAAATATTTGCAGCAAACACTTTCACGAATTTGTACAGGGAAGGAGTTTCCGGTTACAAATAAAAACAGACCTTTGGTTCGGAAAAGGGAATTCTTACGTATACTGCAAATAGATTAAAACCCTGGGGTACCAACTTATTAAATTACGATTTTAGAACTGAATAGTAACTATACAACAAAATAGAATATGCAGATAGTCTGTTTATTAAAACTGATAACAAAAATACTGATCTGTTTAAAATCCCTGTGATTGTAGCATTAAAAGTGAAATAGAAATTAAAATATATTATGCAATGTAGCACGTAAGCAACCCTAGAAGAAATAAAACCAAAAGTAGAACAATATATATATCGAAAATAACAAACGACTAAAATAAACTATAGACGATTTTAGAGCGAAATCCAGACTTGAATACTTACACGATAAGTGACAACCACAAGGCGTAGTAATATTTATCATATTACAAAAGCGGGTAGTAAATCAATTTCATAGTGGATACCTTGGAATTTCAAGGATGAAATGTTTCTCGAGAAATTATGTATACTAGACCAAAATAGATCAACATATTGACAGCTCGGGTTAACACTCATAATAGATCTCAAATGGAATGACTATATAGAATCCATAGCTAAATCCGCTGCTAAGAAAGTCGGTTCTCTGTGTCGGGAAGTTTTTCCCGTCTGAAACAATCTTGCACATATATAAATCTACCATCCCCCGTGAATTGAATACTGCTGCCAAAGCTGGTCGATTGCTCCTGCTATTCACCTAGGTATCCTTGACAAAATCCAACGGAGAATCTGTAATGTGATCGATCCCGACTTGGCAGCTCGGATACAGTCACTTTCTCACCGGCGAATGTGGCTTTCCTGTGTCTCTTCTAGAAATACTTTCAAGGCTTCTGCTCCAATGAACTTAGTTCCCTAGTGCCCCCTATATATGAATTTACTCGAGCCACAAGATTAGCAAATAGGTTCCACCCTTTTACTGTGTAACCAGTAAATTGTAAACGCAAATTCTACTCCTCAGCTTCTTTTCTCGCACTTCCCGCCTGTGGAATTCCTTTCCATTTACTTGCTTCCCCGACAGCTACAATCTTCAAGAATTTAAATGTAAAGTCAATAGTCACCTCCTATCTCACTAACTTGCATCCTCTTTATCATGCTCTCATCTCATTTCTGCAGTATTTTCAGCCATCTCCTACCCGCTCCCTGACGCCCCCTTTATTCTATCAATCTTTCTCATAACTTTCCTCCTATGTAACCCCCTGCACAACAGTGGCAGTATAATGCCTTACTTGGGGCAATACGATTATAAGAAAAAGCATGCAGAGGATTTGGTCTGGCAGCAAAATCACCTACGACGAAATTTCAACCTTGGCTCAAGAAGTTTGTAAAATGTTCTCGATTAAACATGTTACTAGACTGCCGTGTTCCTCAAGGTTAAACGAACAAGCTGGACGGTTTGTGGATGCTTTCAAGAGAGCTTTGAAAAAGAAAGTAATGAAAAAGTGTGAAGAAGCATCACAAAACTTCTTCAGAATATAACGGATGACGCCAAATCATAATATCCGGATAAGCAGGACCGCAAGAAAAATTAAATTGGTGTTCGAAAAGTTGGAACAAGTTAAAAAAAAAGAATAAGAATAGTTAACAAAAAGGACATTAAACTTTTCAAAACTGGTGAATAAGTCTTTTTCAGAGTATATAAAAATGGAAAAGTAATGTGAAAAGACGGCGTAATAAGGCCACGAATTGTAAAAATTATTTATATTGTGAAAAGAAAAATGGGAACAGAAATGGCATTGGAATCAGTTACAAAGAAAATTAACTGAAGAAAGGCCTCCAAGAAATGACGAAACTATGCAAGTTTTGTATGTGCCAACATATTTTTGACGTACCATCACCCTAAAACTTCATTAAATGTCCAATTATGAGTAACAGAAAAAGGAAATTTACAGAAAAACGAGTGGTTGACCCAAAACAAAAGAAATACAAATACGTGACGAACTTGCTAGAAATAGAAGAGGGTGCATACTAAGAAATAAAATACTATCTTTAAGAAAAGAAAACATCTCGAAAAAGAGGATGTTGCGGAGTAAATTAGTAACCCTTCGACAACACAAAGGAACTAAACAAAAAAATTATGAATTCAAAGAGATTTCAGAGACAGAGTTTCGAGGGAGTTCGCACTTGTCAAGCCCTCTGTCTTAGGGCGGATAGCAACTCACTCGGCGCTATGAAAAAAATAGATAACGCCGATCCCTCAAATGCGTGTGCTGGGGTATTTTGGCCGTGTGTATTGCTCGAAAAACTTCACGTTAAAAACTGGTCTTGTGTCACATCCTGCCTCAGTGGTGAAGAATTGAGTAAATTCCCAGGGGTGCGAGTGAGGTCACATTTGTCAATCTCTCTGTCTTCAGGCGGAGTACAACTCAGTCGGGGAGACTTGGTTGAGGAAAATTGACAATGCAAAGTGTTCGAACTCGTAGTTGATGAAGTTGGATAAATTTTTACCCTTGTCCCGAGTTTAAGCGTTCGGATTCCTTATGTTAAACCCGACTTTGGATCACATCCAGTATGAGTGAGGAGACTTTGTGTAAATATCTAGAATTCAGAGAGAGCTCGCAATTTTTATGTACTCTAGCTTCAGGCAGAGTACGACTCAGTTTGAGATCTGCTTTCAGACTGAGTCTTGGCTAAGAAAAATAAGGACAATGAAAAAGGCCCGATCTTGCTGTTTCATGGGACGGGTACATTTTGACCATTCGTCCGAAATGTACGCACTCTAGATCTACACGTTATTCTCGACCTTATATCCCTTCCCGTCTCAGTGGGGCACTTTGGGTAAAGATATAGAGTTTTGAGAGAGTTGGAAGGCTGTTGATGTCAGATCGATTCTAGTCTCACTACGCGCACGGCATATTTTTGACGCTAAGTGATGGGAAATCATATTTTTGTGTTGGAAGGATTATTATATTTTAGTTTAGGAGTATGTTTTCTTTTTTAACATTTTTACCGACTTTTTTCTCTTTGAAAGTTTTTTTTTAATTTTATTTTTTTCCTTTCAAATCTTTTTTTTTAATTTTTGTTGTTTTCGTTAGTCTGTTGATTTATTTTTTGTGTATATTATAATTTGATTTTAAGTTTCTTTTATTTTTCAGTTCTTAAATTTTATTTTCCGTACATATTCTCTTTTTGCTTAATACTTTTGGTTTTCATTTTCTACGGTTTACTTATTTTTGAGCCCTACTGGTAACTTTTACACATCTCCGTCCAGCCGCAAGCCAATTTTAATTTTCGAATAACTTTTTTCCATTTATTTATTGTTTAATCTTTTTTGTTTTGAATATTTGTTCATGTTTCGTTGGCCATTTTGTTTAACGCATAAAAAATTAAATTCTTTTTATACGTGACTCTTTTTTCAATTTTTCTTTATGTAGTATTTATTTAATAATTTGTTTAGTTTCCTCTTTTTAATTTAAAATAATGGGAAACAGCTTTAGTTAATTGCGTTGTTTCAGTAAATGTATTTTTATTTTTCACATCAAAAGTTTTCTTTTTTTCTTGTCTTTTGTTCTTCTTTAGAAGGACTTTCTTTTAATTTGTGTAACTTTTATGACAAAACTCGTTTTTTAAAAACCAGCTTTGATCAATATTGTTATTTTATTGTTCTCGTAAATTCGTTTATCATTGTTCTGTATCTGTTTAAGATTTTATGTTGTTTATTTACTTACAGTTTTTCTTAACAGGAAAAATTTAAAGCAATCAAAAATGGTCGATAAATTTGGTCAGTTACGAAAGACATTTTCGGATTAAACAAGAACGACTCTTCTAATAAAAACACTGTCCGAAAAAGTCAACAGTGAATACTGAGAAAATAAACAATTTACGAACAAACACATTCATGGAATGTATAGAGCCCAAAAATAGTCAAAATTAAGAAAAGTTTTTGCGAGCGAACATCTATAACAAAAGCAACAGCAGAAGCAAAGACGAATATGCAGTAGCAGAGGACTGCTCCTTCTGCTAGAAGTATCCGCCTAAGTGCATAATCAACATGACAGAGTTCCTGGAGATAGCTACGCACATCATATCAAAGAAGATAAGCTCTTAATATATTTTCAAGAATTACAGAAGTTTGAAAAAGAGTTGTGTTAGTCTTTGTGATCAACAAGCCTCAAAATTTGCCACACTACAAAAAGTGCCGTCATTAAATCCCTAATTTCTCCGTGGGTTAAACTCTAAGCGTTATAAGAGACAAAGGAAACCTCATGCGGCGTATACAGTTAACTACGCCTATCGACTGTAAAGACGATTCAAGTCGGAACCTTATAACAAAAACCTTATCATAAGAATTTAATATAACGGGAGGCTAAGATCAACTATTAATATTTGAAGTCTTTCTTTACGTCTTAGGGAAGTACTAGAACGCTTATCTAGCTCAATTTGGGCAGATATTCAGGGCTTTCTCCGACGATCTGAACTTCAATTTACTGTAAAGTCTTTACCTCCATTCCAATTGCCAAGATGTAGAAATCCAGAAAATGCCGATCATTGTCATAAACCGACTTACTGGAAGTTAAGAAATCTGTTATTTCCGCCTAGCCTGCAATGGGCATGCCAGCGACCAGAATCGGTGTGGTAAAACCCCTGTTTGCGTCCATTTCGCGACCTTAATTTCCAAAAAAGCTTTTGACCACCGCTTGTGCAGCTGCAGAGAATGAAAAGAGGAATGGCAGATCGTTGGTAAAGCCAAAGGGATGCTCTACACTGCTAAATATCTGTCCCCAAAAGCCACCACGGAAAAAGGCACACAAAAACCCACTCTTTCTACCAGCTCCAAAGACGATGCCCCGGCCACATATACGGAAAACTTTTAATAACAAAAACTTCGATACGAGCCTACCTTCAAGAAGCTTAAAAGAGTGGATCAACTAAAGGAATCGATGAGGGCTAAAAGAGCACCAGAAACATAGACCCTTCTTCTTTGGCACCTGCCTCATCATCACATAAAAAAGCAAACCTTGGCTTCACTCTGATGACAAAAATTATTAATTCCCACCCCAACCAAAATAACCACACTGAAAATGGTTCCAACGACTAAATCTCCACAAAAAATGATTACTTATGTATCTAGTCCCAATCCATCACCTTTACCTACACACAAGAACTCGCCCAAAAAATTGAAAAACAAAATTGAATAGACAAAGCAGCCTATCAGCCGAGAAAAGCAAAGGCCAATACAGAAAAGTATAAATTTCAAACTTCTTTATAATACCGGAAATGACATGTGCTGAGTGACATCTGGGCAAGCAGATAAAACAATTACACGGAGAATTAAAGATTTAAAACGGCTGCAAAACTTGAAAAAATCAACGAAAAATACGTTGAATATCCATAAAATATCCCAAAAGCAAATAGGGTCTTCAGTGTAGCAAGTTCTGCCCAGGGGATCTCATAGAATTTAGACGATATTACAAGATCCAATCGATGCATTCCCACGTTAGATCTTTTTGATAAAAACAATGTTTAAAAGCAAAATCAATTTTGTTCACAGAGGTTCCGGTTTGTGTTTTCCCTTCTTTTATAGAACCTTAAGATTAAAATTCTCCTGGGATATTGGTGGTTTGTTTCTTGATGGCACTATTAAGATGGAGATGGAACATGGGATAGACCGTCGATGTTCTCACTCCGGCTATTTTCAACGCAGATGCCCAACCCTAATGGGGCTAATAATGGCACTTTGGGTAGCTAGTTTGAATGCTCTGACCTTGAAGTTGGAGTCTTGCAGGGCGGGCGAAGTTCAGTTTTTAGCGTCAGGGGTGGATTTTTGTTTTGTACAAGAGACCCGGTTTTAAACTCGCGACCTTGTCTAAGGGGTTTGTCTTCTCTTCATCATGTTTGATGGACGCTCGAGAGGTGTTTCCTGGCTAGTGAGCAAGTCTTTAAATGCGGTGTCTGCGGTTGTTCATTAGTCAGAGTCTTATTCACTTTCTTGTCGAGAGGCAAAGGTCCCAAGGTATGTCGTAAAATCTATTGCCATCACCTATCTGAAGGCGGTCGGGATAAGCCTTGGGTTGAAATTTGTCAATGTACGTTTTGCAAGGCGTTTCTAGACTGAATGTGTTTGCAGGCGGATGGGAATAACGAATTCTGTAAGGTAACTGAGAGTAAGAACTCTCAGTCCCTGAAAAGTGCGGAATCGTGCGAGAAGAAGGTGTACCTGAGATGTGTGCTCTTTATATCGTGAATACGGATTAGCTCTCAAGTTCTTCTGACGGGCGACTTGTGGTCTCTCAAACGTCCCGCTACGTTGTTCCGTAGGACATTATATCAGGCGTTATATCATTATATCAGGCTCTGTTCAAAAATGCTCAATGTTCAATGCTTTTAATCTCATTTTCAGGGCTTGTACCATCTTTCCACAATGTTGTAGGTGATAAAGTGGTGTCTTGTATGGGATGTACCCAATTTTTGCTCGGTTTAACAAAGCAGAAGGCTCACTACATATGGCCTTAGGTGCCTGGGTTAAAATACCTCATTAACGATGTGAGATTACTCACCTGGCTGGTGATACATAAGGTCCTCTGTGTCAGCAACATTTTTCTTCAGCGGGTTTGGGAATTTCCCTTAACTTAGTTAGGATTTCATAAAGACTTCGAGGTATTAGGGTGATTGCAGTAAGGATTGTATGGTGCAAGAAATATTGCATAGTTTCTTTGCGTTATTAATTGTGACTATCAAGTTTAAAATCAGAAAACTGATGACCACCTTCCTCACTCTCACTTTTTACCTTGTGTCAAACTTTTTGTATTTCTACAAAAATAAATATCAGATTTACGATATAACTCGCAAATCTCAAACTCTCTGTCTTCGAGCAGAGTATGACTCAGCTCTCTCTCTCTGTCTCATCATTCTCATTCATCCCTCTCTTTTTCTCAACTCTCTCATTCTATCTATGCATCGCTCTCTTATTCTCTCAAACTCATTATTTCTCCCTCTTTCTTTGCCAGCATTCTATATCCCTTACCCTTCTTCATTCCACCCTTCTCTCTCTCTCTCTCTCTCTCTCTCTCTCTCTCTCTCTCTCTGTGTGTGTGTGTGTGTGTGTGTGTGTGTGTGTGTGTGTGTGTGTGTGTAGTTTCGGCTGAGATAAATAGACAATGCCAAGTACCCGAGCAAGTGGTTGCGAGTAAATTTTGACCTTTGGAGCGAGTATACGCGTCCGGGGTTTCCGCGTTCAACCCGGTCTTATGTCACATCCTGTATCAGTGGGAAGACTGTGGATAAATAGCCAGAGTTCCGAGTGCGTTCCAACTGAGTTATGATATAGTGTTCTTGTCGTTGGATGTACTC
Source organism: Ascarosepion bandense (assembly GCA_037127315.1). Classification (NCBI taxonomy): domain Eukaryota; kingdom Metazoa; phylum Mollusca; class Cephalopoda; order Sepiida; family Sepiidae; genus Ascarosepion; species Ascarosepion bandense. The sequence goes on along the minus strand of JBBBDQ010002560.1, from coordinate 105,243 downwards.
CAGGCTTAATATTATAACCATTATCAGCGATTTATAGCACATATTCAGGTATTTGTGGATCTTCTCTTTCTCGAACGTTTTACCTCTATGTCTTTTTTAAAATCTGCCTTACTAATCCACTGTTGAGGTAACGGATGATCAACAAAGCCTAGTGATATCGTGAGGTACTGCTAGGAATCCCTAAATTACAATTGTAAACCTGAAAACCTGAATTGAACCAAGCGTCATTATCTGATGAGTATTTGTTCGAAAACTTTCTTGTTCTTGTCTCAGACTTCTTCGAAGAAATTTATTCATAACAATATAATTTTAACTAGATAAACGTAAGGAAGTAATTCAACTAATCGGCTGTCTAGTTAAGGTATAAAAACAGAAAGAAAATGTTACATTTTGTAGAAAATAAATAACCGAAAAACCGAAGTGCTGATATTGAGAGAGTCACCAGATTTCTGTCTTGAAGAAAAAAAAAAGACTGTTTGTTAAAAATAGTGGCAAAACTCTTCAGAAAAATTATCAAAGCGGAGATTGATTTTAAATATTAAGACCACGGATGTCTCGCTAAATTATCAAGAACAGTCAAAGAAAAGATTAAATTTAGATTTCGTATCTTTTAAATGAGTCTAAAAAAATCAATATTATTGAAAATAAATAAATATGTGATCCGTTAAAAAAAATTTACAAACTTCCAAAATTTAATTAAAACCCAACCTAAGCTTGTATTTGAAAACTAATTTTAGGCGCACCAAATGATGGTAAGAAGCTGACGTGTTTGTATGTAATTTTGTTTCATTGTCTTTTGACAGATGGTTCAGGTTAGCACAATGGTAATGGCTATGGTAATATTAGTCGTTTTCTAAAAAGAAACCTTTGGTATTCATTAACAGAAAGGGCAGTACTTCTTTCGTTAGAAATGTGTAAAATCTTTCTCTTAATGGAATTTCTTAGAAAAGCAAGTTTCACAAGTCCAATAGTTGTTATCGCTTTTTCCAGTATTTATTGGCTTTTTCTTCTTATTTTATTTTTTTTTTGAAGTCGTGTTTAATTTTGATTACGTCATTATTATCTCTTTCAATAACATGTTCTATTCATTCTTGTTCTTGCTGCTAAACTTTACTTAAGTCAGTCTTAATTAAGTGCCATCCGTGATACACGCTTTGGACGATCATGTCTGGAAAGAGACATGACTAACTGGGCAAAAGATTATCCAGCAGTAGGTGGCCATCAAAGGCTATAGAACCCAATCTGTTCTGTTATTTGACTCATAGCTAGAGGGGGGAAGAGATGTATTATAGTATTAAAGTAGTAAATAGTGGCGGATCAGTTTATTACAATATAAAACTGATCCCCTAATTTATGCACAGTAGTAGCCTTACTTATGTTTTCAACTATTATATTCAGTCAGTTAAGTGCCATACGTGATACACGCTTTGGACGATCATGTCTGAAAAGAGACATGACTAACTGGGCAGAAGATTATTCCGCAGTAGGTTGCGATCAAAGGCTATAGAACCCAATCTGTCCTGTTATTTGACTCATAGCTAGAGGGGGGGAAGAGATGTATTATAGTATTAAGTAGTAATAAATGGGGATCAATTTATTAAAATATAAAACTGATCCCCCAATTTATGCCCAGTAATAGCCTTAGTTATGTTTCCAACTATTATATTCAGTCAGTTAAGTGCCATACGTGATACACGCTTTGGACGATCATGTCTCTTTTTAGACATGACTGACTGTGCAGAAGATTATCCCGCAGTAGCTTGCTATTGCTTTCTGCGGTAGACTAGTTGCCATCCAATGCTATAGAATCCAATCTGTCATATCATTTAACCCATAAATGGAGAGAATAGACGGATTAATACCTTTCTCAAGGGTATTTGTGCGTAAGTGAATGCAAGTACTGAACCAATTTGTGAATGACAAAATAATGTGATTTAACTTTTAGTCCGTGAGATATTGGAAATTAAAGAGAATTATGATATTCTGGCGACTTAACCGACGATATTGTTACTATTGTTAGCTATGCAACACTGGTTTTTATTCAGCCTTTTCAGCGAACGTTATCTTTTGTTAACTGTATTATCTTTATAGTCGAGGTGCACAACGTTAACAACATAAGATACACAGATTTGTTGATGGCAGACGCAGAAAGAAGAGCACTGGAAATCATATACAAAACAGTGAAGGCAATCGAGAAGGAAAGACGAATTATCAAAGACAAAATTTATGTTGACAGAGAAACGATCGAAGATTCGAACTACGAAATGAAAAACTCAAAAGGCAAACAAATAAAGAAATTTAAATATCTGGAAGTGTCTTAAAAAAATGTGACACCAGAATCCGAGGATATATTGGAATAACGAAAAATGCCTTTCAAAAACCTAAGTAAAGTATGAAAAAAATAGGAAAATGTAGTTAGAAACAAAGAGGACTGAACTGATACGTAATATCGGTCCTTCTATATAGCAATGAATGCTTGATAGTTTCCTCACAGATAAACTTGAGACAACAGTGATATGGTTCTACAGAAGAATGATAAGAATGCTATAGAGAGAACGTGGGAAACTAGAAAAGAAAGGATAGATACAGAGAATCAGAAAATGATAGTTGAACTTTTTGGAATACATAATGAGGAAAGACGCCTTAGTGATATTAACACGCACTTGATAAATTAAAGTTAAAGGAGAGAGAAGGAATCAGCCAATAACCTCGTCAATGAGCTTTTATAAATATTGTGGATCTTCGTGGCCAATTTATTGTGGTGTAGTTGTGCCGAAACTTCGCAAAGTTGTAGTGACAGGTTTGTGTCGGAAGTAAGACACGAAACACAGAAGGTAGGTTCAAAACAGTGGATTAGTATAACAACATATATATAAGTAAGCGTTAGTAATAAGTAAATAGAACAATATAAGTTCGAACGGTACAGTTACGCTGCTTATTGCCTGAATCGTAACTGACTTTAACTACGTACTTAACTGCCGTACTGCAGGTAAGATAGTAAGAGGAAGAGTCCATTCCTCGTATGAGGACACCATAACAATAAATAAATGAATGTCAGAACTGGTAATAGAAGAGATACTAAAAACAAACATTGCTAAGATCAACAAAGGATAGGAAATTGTGGAGAGCCATTATTGATTACTTCCTGCTAGGATAGAGGAAACGTCAGATTTTTTTTAGCAGGTGAAACGGAAAATGTATATTAAGAATAAAATAATTTTTCTGATGCTGTCTGTCCTTTTGTCAATTGGTGCGTTAGATTTCCTTTTATCAAAATTGCTTTTAATTTTATTTGTTTTCTCTTTATGCTCTCTTTCTGTTTTTAGTTCTCTCTTTGCATTTTTCTCTTTTTTTTTTTATTTGAGACTCTCACTTCCTCTTCTCCAGTTATTTTCTTTCTTCCACTGTTTTTCCTCCCAGTCTGACCCTGTGTTTCTTTCATCCTCTCAATGTCCGTCTCTCTCCTCGCAAATCTTGCTTTTTCTCTCTTTTTCTACTTTTACTCCTTTTCTCTCTATCTGTCTCAATCTGTTTCTATCTGAATATCTTTCTTTCCATTTCTCTCTCTCTCTCGCTCTCTCTCTCTCTCTCTCTCTCTCTTTCTCTCTCTCTCTCTGTCTTCAAATGCGCGTCTAATGTTTTTCTTTTTCTCCTTGATTCTTTCTTGTACTGTTCATCTCTCATTCTCCCCGCTATCTGTTTATCTCTTGCCCCGTCTTTCTTTGTTTCACATTATTAATCATTCTTTCTTCCTCATATTTATCTCTCTCTCTCTCTCTCTCTCTCTCTCTCTCTCTCTATCTATCTATCTATCTATCTATCTATCTGTCCATCACTTTTTCTTCACTTGCCGTGTATGCTACTTCTCACTGCTGTTTCCTTTACCCCACATTTTATCTCTTATTCTTGGCTCTCACTTTTTCTCTTTCTCTATCTTTCTCTCTCTATATCTATCTCTCTTTCTCTCACACACACATACACACTCACACACTTATACGCACACTGGTCTTTTCTTTTCTTTTGTTTTTTTTTGTTTTTTTTTGTTTTTTTGTTTTTTGGGGGGGGGTCTCTATTTTCACCTTGTTTCCTTCCTATTTCCACCCTGTCTTTTTTCATTCTCTAATAATCCTATTTACAACACTTTCTTTTCTTTCCTCTCTTTCCTTTACTCTGTCTTCTACTCTTCTCTCTCTCTCTCTCTCTCTCTCTCTTTTCTCTCTCTTTTCTCTCTCTCTTTATCTCTCCTTATTTCTCTTTCATTCTTCTCTTTTTCTACCTTTATTTCGTTCTACCTTTCTTCTTCCGTTTTTTCTTTTTCTACTTCTTTTCTACGCCTGTTCTTTTTCATCTTTCTCTTGTTTTTTCTTTATCAGTTTTTCTTTTTAGTTCGTCTGCATGACGCATTTTCTTCGTTTAAAATTTTCTCTCGCTAATTTTATACAAGGATACATGTATGTGGGCGTCAAATGCGAATCGCCCTCACTGCTCGGTAATAATGATCAACCCGACTAGCTCCTTGACCATTATCCCATGCCTAGGCAACCAATTTCTCTCGTTCTGAGAGTCACTTCTTTCGGCAATTACTTTAAGCTGACCGACAGAAACAGTAGTAATAGCAATCATAGTAGTATTAGTGCTGGAGTTTTTGTTGCGTGTAGAATTTTTATAAATTTTTTGTATCGTACTCTGTTAAAGGTCAACGATCCCTTTCAAGCAAGGCTCCTGAACTTGAGGCCAATATTGCTTCTCATATGTCGCATCTGTAGCCGTTCAGCATTGCACCAAATGTAGAACTAAAGACGGACAGACAGACCGTCAACCTGTACTGGAAAGGAAGAGACCGAATGTCAAACGAGAGGACAGAAGGCGAAACAGGTCTGAACAGAAATTGACTATGGTGGACAATTTGCGAGAGAAAATTCAGTTTCTGGCAATAAAACCTTCCACAAAACTATGTCTTCTTTGCTATTTTTATTGAATTTTTTCTTTTTCTTGACACTTGAACCTACTTTCAAAAATAGGTAGATAAGTAGATATGAACAGACCAGAATAGATAGATAGATAGATAGATAGATAGATAGATAGATAGATAGATAGATAGATAGATAGATATGAAAAAACTACGATAGATAAATTAGATAGATAAGAATAGACAGTACTAGTTATAAATATGAACATGGACAGACGGGTGAAATAAAATATGTCCATTTATACAGTAAAGAAGAGTGTGTCTCCCTATTTATGTACTAGTATACATACATGCAAATAATGACACTGACTCAGGTTTATATGACCAGGATCATGCGTAATATCACTCTGCATAATTTTACTTTATGTAACGCTGTAACTCTATTTCCACATAAAAAATATATACTTCAGGGTTTAATACAACGGAGCGAAAGAAATTATTATTAGTGGCATTGTTGATTTTGAAGTTTATTGTAATTCACGATATGAGCTTTGCTTAAAAGAAATATTGAATTCTTATGTGCTTTTAAAATCTGAAAAATAGATTTATTAGCTGGAAACTGGGGAAGAAAAGAAAATTATAATTTTCCCATTGTATTCAGGAGCGAATTTTTGGCCAGTGGAAGTGACAAATGGCGATAATCACAACAAATTGTCAGGAACATTTGATGGGGTTAAAAGGCCAGGATTTGACTGTGAGAATAGAAATAATCTCACTGGAGTTAAAATTTCCAAGCTAAAGGTTGGATTTGATGATGTAATCAATTGAATTAAGAAGAGTACGAAAAGAAAAATACGTCAGCTGAAGTGTTGTTGCCTCATTCTTTGGACTATAACTACACATTGAATTGTGTAGGTGGAAGAGATCTCATTGGTCAAAGATCTGATTTGCATAAAGATACCCGGGTCTCTCAGTATCCCCTAAGAGAATTGGGGACAAGTATAAAAACCGAGACCCCAATGGAAAAATCAGTACGAGCGGAAGAGTCCAGATGAAATTACTACCGCTGTCACCAAAACACCCCATTTTGGCCGTTTCTGTAAAGCTTCGGTAAAGAGTTGTGAAAAGACTTTTTTTATTTAGGAAAATTAAAAGCTCTGATTATTCTTAACGAAAACTTCGCTCCGTTGTGAACATTGAATCCGATGATTGTATATTCTATTTTTTTTATTTTTTTTATATACATAAAGACTTTTTCCGTAACTCATCCAGGCTTATTCCTTTATTCTTTTTCTTTCTTTCTTTTTTTTTTTTTTTTGGTGCCGTGTTTATTTATTTTTTTAACACAAGTGTACACGTGTGTCCAATCTGGTTTGAACTGGTAGAGAAGCGGCAACCGGGTTTCAATCTGTCTTTCCTGAGATCAAAGAACACAGCGTGGGAAGGAAAGTTCACCGTTGTAATAGACGTCTTGAAGACCAGTTAATGTGACGAGGCCATCATCACGATTAGCGACCCGAGAGCGTCGTCATAACTGGTGTAGTTTCAACCCACAGCATCACCCCACTCAGATTCTGGTCATCAGGTCATCATCAGATTCCCGGGTTGGGATTGGACCAGAGGCAGCGAGCCAGCCCGGGGCAAAGTGTCACAATGCAAACACAATGTCGTATACAAGCGAACAGAAAAACAGAGTTCTACTCGGAATGGGCTGATATAGAATCCAACAGACACCAATGGTTCTAAGAAGAAAAACTTTTTTGGTCACTATTCGTTCAATCTGTTTAGTTAAGTTAATTTCTGTTCCTCTAATTTGCAAAAATGTCAACGCATTTTCCTTACAGAAAATTTCTTTATCAAATTTATTCCATTCCGGTCTAAAAACTCGGAAACAAACGCACGTCGGCGAAGCGTGCAGTTAAAAAGAATTTGCACATTGGTCCATTATTTCACGTATTTACGCTCTCACACTCTGATTGAGCACTGTAGAGGAATGGTCAGTCAAGTACCATACGTGATACACGCTTTGGGTTATAATGTCTCTTTCGAGACATGACTGACTGAGCAAAAGATTATCCCGCAGTTGATTGCCATTGCTTTCTGTAGTAGACTGGTTGCAGGCAAGGCTATAGAACCCAATATGTTCTGTTATTTGACTCATAGCTAGAGAGGGAAGAGATGTATTATATTATTATATTAATTAGTAGTAATTAGTGGGGGATCAATTTATCACTTCATACCAATAGAAAACTGATCCCCAATCTATGCCCAGTAAAAGCTTTAATCATGTTTGCAACTATTATATTCAGTCAGTCAAGTACCATACGTGATACACTACACGCTTTGGGCTATCATGTCACTTTCGAGACATGACTGACTGGGCAAAAGATTATCCCGCAGTAGATTGCCATTGCTTTCTGTAGTAGACTAGTTGCCAGGCAAGGCTATAGAACTCAATCTGCCCTTTTATTTAACGCATAGCTAGAGAGGGAAGAGACGGATTAGCACCTTTCCCCAAGGGTATTTGTGCGTAAGTGAATGCAAGGAGTTCAACAGGAACTCGGCTCCCCGATTTGTCTTTCTGAGTCGATATCCACTGCACCACAACGCACATACAAAGGAATGGTAGACTTTGAAAAAACAGTAGCTACTCAAGCATCTACGCATCGTTCATTCAGTAAAGAATTTGAACACTCTTAGCTACTGAGATATGTTACATTGTATATAACACGTTAAAAGTCAGCCAACTTCTACCGAGCGCCGACTTATGTTAATTCGGTCGGGTTTCAATCCTGGCTAGAAACAATCGAATGTCTAACCGTACTTATGAGCTGTGATACACTGAAACAGATATATATATTAGTCATCCACATACAAGCCTCTTTTGCTGTGTCACAGCTCATCAGTGTGGCTAGAGATTCACTTGCTTCCAACCGATTTGGTGTCAGTCGGAGTCCCTACTCCCTAAGCCGTAGGCGTATTGAATGAGAGAGGAGGAAATTTTAGCATTTTTTGCATACACACGCCAGCCACCAGGAGAACTTCATTCATTTCTAGAGAGTAATGCACATTGAGGTTAACCCTGTAAAAGGTCCGCGGCCACACGTGGTAGAGGGTTACAGAGTAAGAAGCATAGTTTATGGGGATATGTGCGGAAGATAACGGTTAACCCTTGACTTGAACAGGTTAAAATTTCAGTGATTATGGAGAAGTATCAACTTCTCTTGAATAGAACAGTGCTTGGCAGGAAGATGCTGTTTAAGTGGAACTTGCTACCCACTCGTTGAGTACCGAAGGAATGAGCGTTGTTTTCTACAAAGTGGGTTACATGGCGGCTTTTAGCCGTGAAGGTTGGAACTAATGGAACTAAAGAATGTAGTTGGTTCCTAGATCTTTAGCGATAGATCGTATATGAGAGTTCCACTCGTCGGTCAAAACACGGGACCTACTTGGAGGAACATCCATTCATCGTAAATAGTAGTAGTTCAGGGCTCGATCGGCGATGTTGGCATCTAATTACTTTGGATTTTGAGGCATTAAATATAACCAGTCATCTTTCACACAAATAAGATATTAAAACTTGTTCCAATGAGAGATCACCTGCTAATTTATGATCATCCGGAGTTTCGGAGGTACACATATATATCGTTGTATCTTCAGCAAATATATTCACTAAAGATGGAAGTATACTCTCAATTAGATCATTTCCCTGTGCCTCTTCTACAAGTACTTTCATGGCTTCTGCTCCGATGAGCTTAGATCACTGGTGCCGCCTAAGCAGGAATTTACACGAGATACTAGATTAGCAACTAGGTCCCACCCTTTTACAGTTAAACAAATAAGATGTAACCGTAAATTCTACTCCAACAGCTTCTTTTCTCGCGCTTCCCGCCTGTGGAACTCCCTTCCACAAGTCTGCTTTCCCGACAGTTACAATCTCCAGGTGTTTAAATGTAGGGTGAATAGACACCTCCTATCACACTAACTCCCAACTATTCTCAGAACACTCTCATCTACCCAACCCTCATTCTCAGTATCCTTACCCGCCTATCACCCACCCTCTGACATTTCCTATATTTAATCAGCCTTTCTCCACTCTACGTAGCCCCCTGCGCAGTAGTGGCAGTGACATGCCTTGCTCGGGGTGAAACGCTTATAAAAAAAAATAAAAATAAAAAAACAGAATGAGGTCCAAAAGGGCCCGGAGGAATGTTCGTTAACAACTCCATGCAGGGACCTACCCGTTAAGAAGGACTAGATTCCCTAGGTAGATAGCTGAGCAGCAATTCTTTTAGCCACACCTTATCAAAGTTCTTCAAAATATCTAATGTTATTGTTCTGGACGTGTTTTTGTTACCTAGTGACTCACTGATTCTATAAATAATGGTAATTAGGATATCAGCAATGTATCTTCTTCTATGTGCCCTATCCTTTCAGGAAGTAGGCGATCATGGCTTAGCACGCCTTCTCCTGTTACACCATGCAACCTCTGTTCTGTCATCCACTAGCTCAAGCCCATAAATCTAGAATATAAATATACAGAAACTAGCATGGCCACAAAATGAGGGATGAGTTTATATATTAATCATAATATAGAATTGATCCCCCACTTTATATCCACATTATAATTTCTTATAAACAGTTGGCATATATATTCTTCTATGTGCCCTGTCCTTTCAGGACGTAGGCGATCATGGCTTTCCAAGTTTCCCTATCCCTGGTGGCTCTTAGAACGCCTTCTCCTGTTACACCATGCAACCCCCATTCTGTCATCCACTAGCTCAAGCCCATAAATCTAGAATATAAATATATAGAAACTAGCATGGCCACAAAATGAGGGATGAGTTATTATCCACATGGCCAGGCCCTTCAAATATGTTATCCGCTGCCTTCCTCTGTCTCTTTTTCCTTCTATCTGGCCTGTTTGTATCAGGTTCTTCAATCCCTCCTTCCTCATTACATGTCTCCGGAACTACAGTTGTCTCTACCTGATGCTCACTATTAGTTTTTTTTTTCAATGACATTCTTTCCAAAATCTCAATGATATTCGCAGCATCCTTCTGTAGAACCAGGTTTCCGCTGCTTCAAGTTTTTTCCTCATCTTCGATGATATTATCCAGCATTCACTGCCGTATTGAAGAACTGACATCACATAGCAATCTAGTACTATTTTCTTTGTTTCTAGGTAAATTTTCCTGTGTGTTAGTACTTTCAGGATGATCAGAACCCGTACTACTTGTTACTCAAGAAGCTGTCTAATGTCCTTGTTGATTACAGCTTCACAACGATTCCTAATGACCCTGAAGAAATTGATGAGGCAATACTGAGAAGTGGGTGAAACGGTCGCCTATGTTTTTGAAAACCGGACATGTACATGACACCATCTGCTCGCTTAGGAATGACTTCTTCAAGTAGCGGTTAAATAACACCACTAAGATCAGGAATATTTCCGGGTTGATATTCTGAAGGAGAACGCTGATTTTTTATACCGGTCAGTCCCTTTCTTAGAGTAAATGCTTTTGATAAATCTTGAGACTTAGCGGCCTGTGATAAAAGAAAACACCACAGACGTTGTGTTCACTGAAACGGGGCAAGATGGGAAAGGAATTTTTAAGGTTGAACTAAAGGTAAATATTGAAAGCTGATGTCTCGTCTCGTCAGGGGTACGGGTGGGTTCTTCGATGACCTCGAGCCAGAGAAGTCTCTGCAACATCTGCTTTCTTTATTGGTTGTGTTTGAGTGGACTGCCCATTCTTTGTGGTGAATATTAAAGTCACCACAGGTATGAAAGGCATTTAAACTAAGTTCGGTAAAAATATTATCAACTGTATCAGATATTCGATCGGAAATTATCGCCCCATATTCCTGAGAACGATATAGAACGAAAATGAATTTGTTTCTGTAGATAAGTGGCACACTGAAGCACATATGTAGATATGAGGTACCTTGATTTTGTTTTTCTTCCCTATTACAGGAAAATCAGTCCTTAATGTAGGCTCAAAGTAAGTGGTCATGGCGGATTAGGTGGTCGTGTTTGGCGATTACGGATGACTAGCCCGGGATATGACCTGCCCAGCGTTTATTAAAGTTTTTTAGTTTTTTAATGTGTAAAAGAAAATGTTTAAGAAACTCTCGGTAGGGCATCTTAACACACACACACACGCACACAGAGAGAGAGAGAGAGAGAGAGAGAGAGAGAGAGAGATAAAAGGATATAAGTAGATCTTAACCGGAAGAGGGAATATTTTTTTTTTTGCTTTGTTTTCTATTTTAATCCCATCTCTACTGTATTTATCACTATACTTCCCAGAATTCTTTACTTTTGGGAAACTTCGTAAAATACAAACATGCAAGTCTTCAAATGCGCAAATCCATTCTCTTCCGAATGTAATGTATTAATTTGTGTATATTTTAAAATAACTTAATATTTTTATTTTCACATAATCTTTTTTTTTTCTGGAGACTGACAAGTGGCTATGAAAAGGCATTTTATTTCGAAAAGAATGTGTGAAAAGATAAGCTTAAAAACTTCTGGGCAGGCCATCTTAACTATCCCCCTTCTACATAAAGAAACGTAAGGAGTTCTTGACCGGGAGAGGGAATGTCTTTTTATTTTTTATTCCGTCTTTACAGAGTTTATCTCTCTCTCTATATATATATATCCTAGAATTCTTTAATTTGGTCAACCTAGTGAAATACAAAAATGCCAGTTTTTATATGCGCGAAGAAAAATAGTTCCAATTGTGTGCAACTAATGTCCAGGTAATAGACAACACCTGGTTTCAAGAACTGCCAGGACGATAATGAATACAGAAAAGCCAGGAAGGAAAAACTAAAAAAACAAATTGCTTACATAACTATCAGCAAGTGATACAGAAATGTAGTTGTTCTCTGCAAAACCTATCCAAGTGCCGACTGTAGAGGTGACCATCTTTTTGTTACATGTAACCTAAGAAGGAAGCTTAGAAAATTGAAGAAGTCTAAAGCAACACTCAAAATGTTAATACATTGGACTCCTGAACGATCCGAACCCGAAGGAAAAATATATGGATAGTGTGGAAAGAAGATCAGTGAGTTAAGTGCCATCAGTGATACACGCTTTGGGTGATCATGTCTCGAAAGAGACATGACTGACTGAGCAGAAATGTTTTTTCCGCAGTAGGTTGCTTTTACTTTTTGCGGTAAACTGGTTGCCGATCAAGGCTATAGAACCCAATCTGTCCTATTATTTAACCCACAACTGGAGGGAAAAACCTGATATTCAAAGGGCGGATAGAGGCAAATGATATCATATATGGTAGGCTTGAGTAAATGGATTGAAAAGCGGGGTTCGAGAGAAATAACAAGACAAAACTTATTAAGAGCTATAAAGAGCTGGAAGACGTGAAGAGCCATGATCGTCTACATCCAAGAAAGATGGTACATAAACGAAACAGAAGTGGGGACCGCGAGGTAATAAACAGTCTGAGAGGATAGATAGATAGATAGATAGATAGATAGATAATGTCATTTAACCCATCGCTGGAGGGAAAAGATTGATTAATACCTTTGCCAATGATATTTGTGTGCAAATGAATGCAAAGAATTCAACTGGAATTCGAACACGGCTCACTGAATTCTCGTTCCGAGCCGATATCCACTACACCACAATGCGCATCCTTGCACACATTTCTTATTTTCCCTATTCTTTTAATACATTTTATAATGAGCAGAATATTTGAGGAAATATTGTTATTTTTATTCCCTAAGGAAAATCTCATTGGAAACAAAGAAAAGAGTGCTGGATATCTGTTCTAATGTATGTTGCAAACGTTAGACATTCTATTCAAGGATAAAGGAGGGGCTTGAAGCAGCCGAAATGTAGTTATACAGAAAGATGCTGAGGATACCATAGACCGAGTACGTGAGCAACGACTAGGTGTTAGAAAGGACGCAAACGAGAAAATTCATACTTAACGTCATTCCTTGATTACGTAATGAGGAAAGAGAGTCTGGAGAATTTAATACTCACAGGATAGAAGGAATTAGAGACAAAGGAAACCAGCTCGAGACATATTTGATAGACTTGAGGAAATGGATAGCGGAGTGAGATTTGGGAGAGATTTTCTTCGACTATGTGCCCTGTCCTTTCAGGACGTAGGCGATCATGGCTTTCCACGTCTCTCTATCCCTGGTGGCTCTTAACACGCTTTCTCCTGTTACTCATAGCAACCCCCGTTCCGTCATCCACCTGATCAGGTCCTTCAAATATGTTTTCTGCTGCCTTCCTTGGTTACTTTTTCCTTCTATCTGGCCTGTCAGTATCAGGTTCTCCAAGCCTTTCTTCCTCATTGCATGTACCATGAACTTCAGCTGCGTCTTCCTGATGCTGAGTATTAATTTCTTTTTCGTTTCCATCCTTTCCAAAACCTAATCATTGCTCACATGCCTGATCCATGATATTCGCAGCATCCTTCTCTAGAACCACATTTTAGTTGCTTCAAGTTTTTTTCTTCATCTTTGATGATATTGTCCAGCATTCACTGTCATATTGAAGAACTGACATTACATAGCAATCCAGTCGTTTCTTTTTTCGTTTCTAGCGAAATTGTCTTGTTTTTTAATACTTTACTCAACTTCTGGAATGCCTCTTTCGCCATGCCAATTCGCCTTTGGATCTCTGTGTCGCACTTTCCATCTTCTGTTATAACGCTTCCCAGGTATTTAAATTTTTGTACCTGCTTGATTTTAGTATTCCCCACTTGTATTTGGCATATTGGGCTGCTCTTTTTACTGATTACCTTGCATTAAGAGCGACAAGGGAGAGGGGCAAATGGAATCCGTGATCGCCTACGTTCTGAATAAACACGGTGCATGAACACCAAGAAGAAATTCTTAACTGGTCATCTTTTTTTTTTATTCACGACGCCTCCCTGAAGGTAGTATACATGTTGGGTCATAGGGACATTGTTTGGGAAATGAGTTTTGACGTATGCAGGGGAGATTTTACGTTTGCTTGGGATTTTTCGATATTGCAATATATACAAAAAAAAATTAAAAAAGAAAAAAAAACGAAACGACTAAAAAAAATTACTATTCTTAAAAGAAAAACTATGAATGCAAATAATCGAATAGAGATTTATCACAGGTTAAAAAGTAAATGAGTTTGAAAAGTCAATTACAGTTTGATTTCATTCAAGAGCGATTTGAAATTCAACCCACGAAATTATCCCCGATTGGATTTGGTTAGAAAATACCCGGAATAAATAAGACTTAATCGGTTTATAAGTGACACAGCTTAAAGGGTTTTATGAGCCTGAATCGATTACGATCAAATACATTTTATTCTAACGACCACAATGCGTATTCATTTTCTTGAGCAATCAATATTGGTCAACAAATCCAGTGCGAACCTATGACAGTTACTTGCTTGGTATATATATATATATATATATATATATATATATATAGTTTTTCCTCCGTTCGCCAGAAGAAATCTGGCGGTTGAAATCAGGGTAGCAACGTCGGCCAGCATAATTTTCATTTGTTAAATATACATAGATACACACACACACACACACACACACACACACACACATATATATATATATATATATATAGAGAGAGAGAGAGAGAGAGAGAGAGAGAAGGAGCCCTTGTTCAGATAAATATATATATAGAGAGAGGGAAGAGAAAGAGAGAGAGTCCTTGTTCAGATATATATATATATATATATATATATATATATCGCCCGGTTCACACTCTACCTACGTCTATTGAACAGGTTAAGAGGCTCATCCCTGGTTCCCTGTTTAGGATGTGGTTTCCGGCTTTCTCTTTTCCAATCTTTTCACTATTACGTAGCCCCCTGCATATCAGTGGCATTACTGCCTTGCTCGGGATGATACGATTAATATATATATATATATATATATATATATATATATATATATATATATTGAGAGGAAAACTCAACACATAATTAAATGGTTATGAATCCAGAATTTATTTCGGCACTTAAAAAAATAATAATAAAAAATTACGATCTGCTTCTTTTGGACTGTGAAAAAATGAATTTATAAATGTTCATTTCACTCAAAATATTCTAAAAATAATGCTTAACAAAATGAAAATAGGTTAGGTGAAATGAACATTGTATCGTTTTATCCGGAAGTGTTACAAATTTAAGACGACATACATCAAATCACACTTATACTCAATACTGACGCACGTAATAAAGAATACACGCATGAAATCACACAAACGCACAAAAAAATTGGGGATGAGATATACAGACACAAAAAAGAGGATATGTATAGACCAACACAAAATAAGCACACAGAAATAAACTTATAATTTTTCAACAGATTTAACTATAAAACAAACCGAAAAGCGAATGCATGGTCATCAGCTAAAAGAGTAACCCAAAATGCCAAATACAGGTAGGGGATATCAAAATCATGCAGGTTCAAAAATTTAAATACCTAGAAAGTGTTCTAAAAGAAGACGAAAAGTGCAACACAGAGATCCGAAGGCGAATTGGTATGGCGAAGGAAGCATTCCAGAAGTTGAGTAAAGTATTGAGAAACACGAAAATTTCACTAGAAACAAAGAAGAGAGTACTGGATTGTTATGTGATGTCAGTTCTTCAATATGACAGTGAATGTTGGACAATATCATCAATGATGAAGAATAAACTTGAAGCAGCGGAAATGTGGTTCTACAGAAAGATGATGCGGATATCATGGACCTAGCATGTGAGCAATGTTGAGGTGTTGGAAAGAATGGAAACGAAAAGGTAATTAATACTAATCATCAGGAAGAGACAACTATAGTTCGGAAGAATTGTAGGAAGGCTTGGAGAATCTGATACTAACAGGCCAGATAGAAGGAAAAAGAAACAGAGGAAAGCAGCGGATAACATATTTGAAGGGCCTGAGCTAATGGATGACAGAACGGGGACTGCGAGATGTTACAGAAGAAGAGCCACTAGGGATAAGGAGACGTGGAAGGCCATGATCGCCTACGTCCTGAAAGGAGAAGTTACACAGAATAAGAAAAAGAAGAAAATAGATGAAAATACAAATAAAAAGTAAATAAATCATGAAAAATTGTAGAAAATTATTAAAACAAAGACAAAGGCTCGAATTTGTAATAGAAAGATAAATAACAGCTGAATTTGCTAGAAAATTATAGTAATCCTACAAAAATGGTAATTTAAGTTTATTCTTGTGATGACATCTAAAAATCACTTCATTTTGTTGGTTTGAAAGCTGGTTATTAACACAAGGTTTAACTTTTTTTAATCTAAGCATAGGTTATATCTATTTATAAAGCTAATAGGAGTTTGTGATTTGCAAACTATCTTCCATTCAATCAGCGGAGAGATTCCTTTATCTTTTATTTCCCGGAAATATTTAGACTGAGCTGTTTGGGATTTAAGTTAGGCCTAGAGAAGGAATGTTTTAGATTATATTATCTGTGTTTCCAAGTTTGGTAGAAATTTCAAAATAAACTTTGAAACATTTTATAATCATAAATATATCAAGCAAGGTGTAACATACTTGATGAGCTTCAACAAGCTGATGATAGAGCGGGTTTTGGTTGGTGTAACAGGAGAGAGCCTGCTAAGAGCCATTAGAGATAGGGAAATGTGGAAGCCCATGATTGCCTACGTCCTGAAGTGACACAACACAAAGAAGAAGAAGAAGAAGAAGAAGAAGAAGAAGAAGAAGAAGAAGAAGAAGAAGAAGAAGAATATCTTGCTTAGACTCTGGGAGGCATATTTCGCTATTCCAATTTGTCCTCGGATTTATTCTACACGTTTTCTGTCTCTTGTTAACAACCGTTCATATATCTCGGTTACTTTCGTTATATTGTGCAGTGTGTGGCAGTTACTAATCCATCAAAATAAAATTGAAACATATGCTTTTATCTTCATGTATAAAATAAAAAAAGATATCTGAATCTGCTGAGCTCTGTTCTTAAATTCCAAAATGAGGTTCTCCCACTTTTCACCATGTGTTTTTGCTGTGATCTGACGTTAGCATATGACTCCGTTAACCTGAAACTGGGTATGTAATCATAATAAAAAAAATAGCTATAAACTCTTATCTTATCTAGGTCTATAACATATAACTCTTCTACCTTCATATTATAGAGAATTTGACGGTCTTCCTCTATAATGAAAAAGATCTATCATTTCTATCTTTGTTTTTGGTCTATGGAAACGATATGAGTCGGGCATTTATTTTCACTAAATATCTTTCTTTCTCACAACCATGCATTTAGTCTACTTACAATTAATATTCATTCGCTTCTATTTTACTTACCTTGACAACTTTATATCGTAGTAATCTGTGTAATTTTCCTTCGGAATCCCACAAACACAGTGTCATCTGCGTAGTAAATCTTGTTACGGTTGCACTGTTTTTGGTCTATGGAAACGATATGAGTCGGGCATTTATTTTCACTAAATATCTTTCTTTCTCACAACCATGCATTTAGTCTACTTACAATTAATATTCATTCGCTTCTATTTTACTTACCTTGACAACTTTATATCGTAGTAATCTGTGTAATTTTCCTTCGGAATCCCACAAACACAGTGTCATCTGCGTAGTAAATCTTGTTACGGTTGCACTGTTTTTGGTCTATGGAAACGATATGAGTCGGGCATTTATTTTCACTAAATATCTTTCTTTCTCCCAACCATGCATTTAGTCTACTTACAATTAATATTCATTCGCTTCTATTTTACTTACCTTGACAACTTTATATCGTAGTAATCTGTGTAATTTTCCTTCGGAATCCCACAAACACAGTGTCATCTGCGTAGTAAATCTTGTTACGGTTGCACTGTTTTTGGTCTATGGAAACGATATGAGTCGGGCATTTATTTTCACTAAATATCTTTCTTTCTCCCAACCATGCATTTAGTCTACTTACAATTAATATTCATTCGCTTCTATTTTACTTACCTTGACAACTTTATATCGTAGTAATCTGTGTAATTTTCCTTCGGAATCCCACAAACACAGTGTCATCTGCGTAGTAAATCTTGTTACGGTTGCACTGTTTTTGGTCTATGGAAACGATATGAGTCGGGCATTTATTTTCACTAAATATCTTTCTTTCTCCCAACCATGCATTTAGTCTACTTACAATTAATATTCATTCTCTTCTATTTTACTTACCTTGACAACTTTATATCGTAGTAATCTGTGTAATTTTCCTTCGGAATCCCACAAACACAGTGTCATCTGCGTAGTAAATCTTGTTACGGTTGCACTATTTCATTTCCTGTTATATTCACCCTATGGATGTCACATGTGCGACTTCATTTCATTAAATGTCATACGGAATACACACTTGGGCGATCATGTTTTGAAAGGGACATGACTGACAGGAAAGAAGATTTTCCTGCAGTAGGTTGCTATTAATTTCTGCGGTAGACTAGTTGCTAACCAAGGTTATAAAACCCGATTTTTAATCTATATCTAGAGAGAGAAATGATAGAATATTACCTTTCTCAAATGTAATTCGAACTCCGATTTCTCGTTCCGAGACGATATCCACTGCACCACAACGCGATTTCATTACAATTGTTCCAAAATAGCCTGCAATAAAGGCAGATTGTTCGTTCATGTTTACGAAGACTTTTAGATTTAACAAAATATGTAGTCATTTTTTCAGGCATACGTAAACAGTTATATCGATATATTTATAACACACATATGAAAATCTAACAATAATAATAAGGAATTTAAAAAACATGTCGATTTTGAGAAGCGGGCTGCTGTTTTTGGTCTGGCTGAGATCTTGACTTATTTTGTTTTGTTTTTGTTTTTTGTTTTTTCTTGTTTATACCACAAATAAAATAATAGGTTGACATATTTAAAGTCCTGCAGCACAAACTATCTAATAATAGGAATAACCACAACATGCAATTATTTTTCTACGGTATGCATTAACTAGTATCATTATATATTTAAAGGCTTACTTATTAAACATCTAGATTAGAATAGATAAATGTGAACAGAATGAGATAGATAGATAGATAGATAGATAGATAGATAGATAGATAGATAGATAGATAGATAGATAGATAGATAGATCTGAAGAAAGTATTGCGATTTTTATATTTTCAGACTATCAGGGATCTTATCTCAGACAGCCGTAAGATAACCAAAATCCTATTAAAGTACTAGAAAATACGAATAAATTAAATGTATTCGATTCATAGATTTATATAATTTGTAATATTAATTCTAGTTAGACATAAGCAAGCTGAGATAGATAAATACTGAATGTAATGTAGTTTTTTAATTAAATTTAGAACCTCACGTGTGTATCTATATGTGACGATTTTCTGGGGGATTTTAAACATTAACATTTGTATGATTTGGGTCTGAAGAGCGGCTGAGAAATATTTAAAAGATTTTTCAAGATTATATTGCTCTGTTAAATTTAATAAAAACATTATCATTTAGTTCTTTTGAGTTTGTCTCTAGTGGAATTTACCTGACAAAAATACCAAATATTTTACGTTATATATATATATATATTGTAACAAATTTGTAGAACTGGTAGGTTTTTTTAACCTGGTGTTCATGCCTTTACTTTTATAAAGAATGCTCGATATAAACGTAGAGCGTTATATTGTAATAGTTGTTAAAATGGTTTATAAATTCATAGTATCACTACACAAAAATTTTCGCGTTTCGAAGTTTTTTTAGGTACTTATCATCGGGTAATGATGTTGGAATGAAAATTATCTGGTGAAAATCGGTTTATTTGTGGTGAATATGCTTTTTAAGTGAAAGTAGGGTTGGGAGCTTATTTTGATTCTGTTGGCCATTTGTAGTCTTTGAGTTAGGGGTTGGGAGAGGTGGCTTAGTTCAGGACAGGTTTCATATTTATCATGTCTGGATGTAGTAGTAATGGCGTCGTTGTTAATGATATGAGTGGTGTGTGATTTTTGGATGGTCTAGTCTTTCGTTTATGGTTCTTAAGGTGCTGCTATTTGGTTTAGAGGAGTGTATGGGTTATTTAGTTTTGGGCAGGTCACTTTTTCGTTTAGTTTAGATTATTTTGTATTGGGATATATGTTTTTTGTTTTTTTTTTGCAGTGTCGATAGTTTCTTTTATTCTTCTACCATTTACAGGTAGCTGGACTTATTGTTGGTGTGGGGTGGGGTTTGTTGTCTTTTATTTCTACGTTTTTTGTTCTATTTATTAATAGGGTTGATTATGTGTATTTATTGCATTTTTGGGTGGTCGTGTGGGTGGGGTGCTTTTTTGTTTATTTAAATTTTAATGAGAAATATTTGCGATGTTTGCATAATACTGCTAATTCGTCTCTACGGTTTAATAGTTCGCTACTGTTGGGGTACTTTAGAATGTGTAGCTTTTCACTTAAACATAAAGGGCAGATGTCGTCAAGTGAGTTGCAAGATCTAGTTTTTTCTAGGATTTTCCATTTTACTTTGGGTTTCTGTTTTGAATCCTTTAGCTTCCAAAAGTATGTAGAAAGGGATGTTTGGTTTCGGTATAAGTTGTTTTTGAATGAAGTTAAGTGCATGTACCAGGCGCTGCTTAAAAGTGTTCTTAGTTGATCCGATATACACTTATTTATAGTTGGATTTTCAATTGATGTTATGTTGCATTGATAGACTATTGAGTTTATTTTACATCTATTCTGTAGTGGGCAGTTGCTAGGGTTTCTACAATTACATATGTTTTTATTGTTGTCTTTAATTGTATTTTGGTAGTCGATTTTATTCTGATCTGCGTGTTGATTTAGGATATATTTGTTATGGTTTGTTATGATTTTTTCTAGGTTGTTTGTGCAACTGTAGCTTAGTTGAAGTGTATTTTTGTTGAAGATTTTACTAAGAGGGTTATTGGTGGGGAAATGTTTTTAGATTAATATATATTATTAATTATATTATTATTATTATATTAATATATATTATTTGATTAACATATATATATATATATATATATATATATATATATATATACTGGACTTTCCTGTCGTTTTTTATTCATGAAAGTGAAGCAGGTCAGTTCTTAGAACCAACATTTACTCATAGTGGTGAAGGCTTGTGCAGAATCAACCCCACTTCTTGGTAGAGGCGAATACAGAGATCTGGTGCACAGTATGCCACAATGCTCCCACCCGACAATCTGCTTGTTTTGAATTCAGTGTTGTCCTTCCCCTAGACCGGTCACCATCCAAGTCTATCAAACCCAATCTGTCCAGCGTGAAATTATTTCTTTCTCAAAGATAGTAGTATATTTTTAGGGTCCCAGTTCTGTTCAAATAGTGAACCACAAAACTGCGGTCAAAACACTATGAAAATGTAGAAATATATTTTTATATTGACGGTGCCCGGAATTTTTCATAGAAAAAAAAGAAAAATTAAGCGCAATACTTTTTTGTAAGGAAAATTACCGGCTATACATTTGTGTAAAAGAAATTATTAATGTTCCCTAGAAAATTGCATTTTATTAATTACAAATTACAACTTATGCCTCTACTGAGACGTTGGGGGCGAGGAATGGTTGGTTACTTTTAATGCTTCGAAAACTGAACTACTTCTATTCCATCATCGCTGATCAAACCCTGATCTATCACCAGTCACGATGAATAGATCCCTTCCTCTGATTTCTATATCTCTGGTTATCTTCCTCTCTTTAAGAAGGACTCCAAGGTCCATATGAATGTGGTGGATTTCCTCACGTGTTTCCCCAATAACCCGGATAAATTCGGCTCATTTGTTTCACTTCTATCCATGACTCTTGCCATGTCATGTAGCTCTGCGCTCTTGGCAACTCTGATCATGCCGTGGCTTCCGTTACTATCTTCTTCCTCTCCAACCTCTTCCACGAAACTCTAATTAGCAGAATTTCTTACCGCTATTAAAGAACGGACTGAGGATTCATTCCGCCACTTCCTTTGTAATGACTCTTGGAACAAAGTGTTTTTGTCTCCCTGTTGAAGACTGTGCCTCCGAGGTCTCCTCTTGAGTGAAAGCCGGCATCGATGCTTTTATCCTATCCAAGAGTTTAGACAAGCCTCATTCTTCTCTTTGTTCTCTCCTGCTTGCTCGACCGCCATTGACCACAGGGAACACTTCTGGTTTTACTGGAGTTACGCGTCTGACCATATTATGGTCTTATCTATGCTCGTAATGAATGCATGCGAGTTCTAAATCATGATCAGCTGTTGTTTGCTTATAAAATGAAACAGCGTATAACATCCCGAAAGTTTGGCTCTGATGACTATTGGCCGCTCTTCAAAATTGTCCTAAACAAAAACAAACATTCGATCTATATACTACACAATAATTTTGAGGTTCTCACATCCACGGACAAGATTGAGTGTTTTGCTTACAAATTGTCTTACAACTCCACACTCGACACATCTGGAGTACCCACTTTTCTCCGAGAACTGACGCACAAATGAGTGGTATATACATAATCCTCTCTCTGACATTATTTCTAAGCTTGACTCCAATAAAGCAAGTACATGTGACAGCATTCCAGTCACCGTACTTAAGAAATGTGCCATTGAACTTTCTCTTGGCCTCTCCAAACTCTATCACTATTGCCTTGTTGCTACTTGCTTCCTTGCTTGTTGGAAGTCATCCTCTGTAGTTATAATCTTTAAAAACTCCGGAGAGCCCACCAACCCTTCTAACTATTGACCTTTCAGCCTATTACCGGTTTTTGGCAAAGTGTTTCAGGCTATTATGAATGTTGAAATGATTCAGCATCTCACATCTAACAAATCAATTTTTGATAAGCGGTATGGCTTCCGTTTGCAAAGTCTACTGCTAATGTGCTAACGGTCATTAATGATTACATATATAAGGCCTTTTATAAGAACGCTTGCCCTAGATATCTCGAAAGAATTTGATAGGGTTTGGAGACGCTGGCTTTTTTCAAAACATGCAGAACTATAGTATAAATGGATGGTTGTTCGATTTAATTCAATCGTTTATGTCAAATAGTAAAATGATGATCGTTCTAAATGTATATGATTCTGCTCCGATGAACTTAGATCACTGGTGATAGATACCGACTTGGCAGACCACCTGCAGTCTCTCTCCCACCGGCGCGACATGGCCTCCCTGTGTCTCTTCTATAAATACTTTCACGGCTTCTGCTCCGATGAACTTAGATCACTGCTGCCTCCTAAATACGAATTTGCACGAGATACTAGATTAGCAACTAGATCCCACCCTTTTACAGTGAAACCGATAAAATGCAGCCGTAACTTCTACTCCAACAGTTTCTTTCCTCGCACTTCCCGACTGTGGAATTCTCTTCCAAACGATTGCTTCCCCGACGGCTACAATCTCCAGGAGTTTAAATGTAAGGTCAATAGACAACTCCTAACACACTAACCTGCTCCCATTCTATCAAACACTCTTCCCATCTGCCCAACCCTCATCCTCGGTATCCTTACTCATCTGTCAACTTCCTCCTGACATTCCCTATGGCTAAACACTCCTTCTCTTTACCTTCCCCTATGTAGCCCCATGCGCAATAGTGGCAGTGGAATGCCTTTATTGGGGTGAGATGATTAAAAAAAACACTCTTCCCATCTGCCCAACCCTCATCCTCGGTATCCTTACTCATCTGTCACCTTCCTCCTGACATTCCCTATGTCTAACCACTCCTTCTCTTTACCTTCCCCTATGTAGCCCCATGCGCAATAGTGGCAGTGGAATGCCTTTATTGGGGTGAGATGATTAAAAAAAACACTCTTCCCATCTGCCCAACCCTCATCCTCGGTATCCTTACTCATCTGTCACCTTCCTCCTGACATTCCCTATATCTAACCACTCCTTCTCTTTACCTTCCCCTATGTAGCCCCATGCGCAATAGTGGCAGTGGAATGCCTTTATTGGGGTGAGATGATTAAAAAAACACTCTTCCCATCTGCCCAACCCTCATCCTCGGTATTCTTACTCATCTGTCACCTTCCTCCTGACATTCCCTATGTCTAACCACTCCTTCTCTTTACCTTCCCCTATGTAGCCCCATGCGCAATAGTGGCAGTGGAATGCCTTGCTTGGGGTGAGATGATTAAAAAAAAAAAAAAAAAAAAAATCCTTTCAAGTAAATGCGGGCCTTCCTCAAGGATCTATCCTAGGTTCTACGCTATTCCTGATATTTACCAATGATCTTCCTGATTAAATTAATTCCCAAGTTGGTATCATTCAGATGACACTACCAAATACTCTCGTCTCAATATGGAATCTAACAAGGCTGACAAAGTACATCTCGCTTCTGCTCTTCGAAAGAATTTACAATCTATAATGGATTGGGGTAAGAAATTGGTCGCAAATTTTATTTCTTCAAAAACGAAACTGCTCTCTATTAACCATCATAGAGAAGCTTTCCTACCTTCCATTAATATCAATCAAACTAGTCTTTCCAAAATTAACACACTGCGCCTCCTCGGCCTCACTCTCTCAGCCGATCTCAAGTGAAATAAATATATTGAATCACTAGCTATATCGACTGCTAAGAATGCTAGGTGGGGCCATGAGGTTTGGTTTTTTTTTCGTCAGAATCTATCTTGCGCACTTACAAATATACTATTTGTCTATGTACTGAGTATTGTTGCCATACATGGTCGGGTGCTCCTGCTGTTCATCTCGGGATTCGCGACAAAATCCAACGGAGTTTGGATTTGGCTGCTCGCCTTCAACCACTTTCTCACCAACGAGGTGTGGCTTTGCTCAGTTTTTTTCTAGAAGTATTTTCAAGGCTTCTGTTCTGACAAGATTTATTCCCTGGTGCGGTAACCGTATGTGTTTATCCGGGCGACTACATTAGCAACTAGGTCACACCCCACCTTTACCGCCAAAAAAGGCAAATTTAACCACAAATTCTAGTCTAACCGTTTCTTTCCTCACACATACCACCTGGGAAATTCCCTTCCACATGCTTGCTTCCCTGATATCTCCAAAAGTTTAAATACAACTTCAATAACAATCTTCTATCTTCGTGAATCCCACGTCAATCTTACTCTTTTCGCAACTTTACCCATACTGTTTTCCTTTCTGTCTTTCCTCTCCTCTCATTGTAACTCTTTGCGTACCAGTGGCTGTACTGCCTTGCTTGGGGTGAATCGATTATGAAAGACAAACAAATTACTGAGCCTTAAATTCCATTTAATAGCGTTGATAATCAAGATTAAAACTTTCCGCACGACCAAAAGCAAAAGGTTCGAAAGTAAACTCAACTGATTATTAGAAAGAGATATAATATTAAGTGGACTTGAGAAGTTTAATTTAATTTCTATTTTTTTTTTTCAAGAGCCACAAAATGTACAGATACTGAGCAAGAGATTGTTGTAAGAGAGAAACAAAGTAATTAAGATATTCATATTATGAAACACTGAACTTAAAGAGAGTTGGAAAGTAGTTGTCAGGGAAGCATCCTCTTGGGAGTTTGTTCCTCAAGTAAAAGTTCTGGTGAATACGCTGTCTGAGTGGAACGGGTTTCTTATCAAAAAACATGAAGGGAATGTGGGTGGATTTCTATCATGCACATAGCATGGCAGCCTCTTGCTGGGAAGGTCTGAACTGGGGGAACTGAGAAATGTAAATTATCTGAGCATTCACCATAGTAATAGAGATTAAGTAGTAAAAAGTTGGCAAATTTTAGACTGTGGGATAATGTATGCAGTGTAGAGAAAACTAATAACCTACACGGCCGCATTAAAATTCACGAGCCATTTCTTACCCCAGTTCACCACGGATTGGAGGTCATTTTTAAGCGAAATTCGCTTTGTCAGCCTCGGCAGATTTTTGATCGAGGCGAGCATAAAACATAGTGTTGTCAGCGTATATGCCTACTTGGGATCTTATTACATCGGGGAGATCGTTAATGAAGATCAGGAAAAGCGTAGGACATAGAATAGTGCCTCGAGGGACACCCGCGTTCGTATGATAGTATTAGGAGCCATGTCCGTTCAATACTACCTACAGACGTGGCTTCCCTGTGTCTCTTCTATAAATACTTTCACGGCTCCTGCTCCGATGAACTGACATCACTGGTGCCCCCTAAATACGAATTTGAACGAGATACTAGATTAGCAACTAGATCCCACCCTTTTACAGTGAAACCGATAAAATGCAACCGTAACTTCAACTCCAACAGTTTCTTTCCTCGCACTTCCCGACTGTGGAATTCTCTTCCACACGATTGCTTCCCCGACGGCTACAATCTCCAGGAGTTTAAATGTAAGGTCAATAGACACCTTCTAAGTTACGGTTGCATTTTATCGGTTTCACTGTAAAAGGGTGGGATCTAGTTGCTAATCTAGTATCTCTAGAAGGCCAGCATGCCAGACTCTTTCAAACGCTTTGGAGATATCTAGGGCAACAGTTCGAACTTCGCTGTTCTCGTCTACAGCCTGGTCGTGAGCATATCAGCGGTAGACCTGGTGAAGCGGAAACCGTACTATAGGAAAATAACAAAGCGAGTCAGATTTTTGTTTCAATAAATTCCTGCGTAAATATAATTATCTTTATAAAAATATCCACCTTTTATTTGGCATCTACATTTCAACAAGGAAAATATTTTCCAATGTGGATATAACTGGATGTTATTATTGTATGTATATTTCTTCTTTACTTAGATAATTTTTATTAAAATATTGTCTTATTAGATTCGGTAAATACAAAAATATCCATTTTAAGAACGACTTGCAGTAAACAGATAGGCCCAGTGTTTACGATGTTTTTTTGCTGAAAGAGATTATTTTTATACAGAATTTACTTTATTTAATTCAATCTTTGCATATTGACTGAACTGAATATAGACATTTAATATGCATATTGCTTCTTCTGTACATCGGTAAATATTTTGTCTTCAGTAAATGTCAAATAGATTTTGATAAAAATATACATTCTTGCTAAAGTTATTTATAAGCACATGAAAACGGTCTTTCTTATCGCTATAAAAAATAAACACACACACATATGTGCGTGTGTGTGTGTTGTGTGTGTCAGTTAATAAAAATGACAGATAATATTCTTTCAACTTTTTACAACAAACGCATACATGCATATATATATAGTCAGCCGCAGACAGAACCGTTTCGTTGTATCACAGCTCATCAGTACGATTCCTTTTTAACCCTGGATTGAAACCCGACCGAATTGGTGTCAGTCGGCGATTCTACCTCAGAGCTATGAGCACTCGGTGGAAGGCAGCAGACTTTTAAGCGTGAATATTATCATTATACACGCTGAAGAGTTGAGAGTGTTCTAATTCATTGCTGAATGAACGATGCGTAGATAATAGAGTAGTTACTGTTTTACAAAGTCTACCATTCTTCCAAAGTGCTCAATCAGGGTATATATATATATATATATATATATATATATATATATACCCTGATATATATATATATATATATATATATATATATACCCTATATATATATATATATATATATATATATATATATATATATATATAAGCGGTGTAGATATAGAAGAATCCAAAGGAGTATACTGTACATACGGTGGTAGGATAACTCTCTAAGAGAGTATATCCTATATATGGATATAAATACATTTACCATTAAATAACGTGCCTGTCTAATTTTTTTCTTATATACATATATATATATATATATATATATATATTAATCATTTCACCCCAAGCAAGAGAGTTTTACTGCCACTGGTGCGCAGGGAGTTACATAGGAGGAAAATAATGAGAAAGAGAGACAAGTTATAGGGGTTGTCAGGAAGTGGTTAAGAGAAGGAAGAGCATACTGATGTGAGTGGAGTGAACGGAAAAAAGAGCATGAGAGAAAGGATGCGAGTAAGTGAGACAGGAGATGACTCTTGACCTTACATTCAAATTCATGGAGATTGTCGGGAAAGAAAGTACATGGAAAGGAATTCCACACGCGTGAAGTGCGAGCAATATAGAATGTAAAATCCTAATGATGCTTAGCGCCAAAATTGCTGGAATTTTTTTCTGTAGTTTACTGGTGTAAAGGCATTTTAAGCAAGCACTTTTTTAAGTCACTGGTGCCTCCTCAACAGGTGCTTACTCGTGCAACCAGATTGGCAACTGGGTCCCACCCATTCTCAGTTAGGTTAGCCAAATGCAGACGACAATTCTACTCCTGTAGCTTCTTCTCTCGCACTTCCCGCCTATGGAACTCGCTCCCATATTCTTGCTTTCCTGACGGCTACAACCTCCAAGAATTTAGATACAATGTCAATACTTATCTATTAACCATTTGACTCTAGTTCTTTACCCATCCCGTATATCCTTTCCTTTCTCTCCACCTTTGAAACTGTCATCACACCTGTATTCTCATCCTTCTATTGCTCCTTTCTAATTGGTTCGTCTTCCTCTTCACTCTCTTCTAATTAATCTTTTTACACTAATGTAGCCCCCTGCACATCAGTGGCATTACCGCCTTTTTCGGGGTGATACTATTAAAAAAAAGTGCTCGATATCATGATGAGGATAGACTATGAACAGAATTAGAATTAATATGTAGAAATTTGTCACTAAGCTGAGACGTGTCTTTTCCAGTCATGCCGTCTTCAAAGTTTTTTAAAGGCATTATTGTAACGTCTTAACACTTCTGGATCATTTGGTTATTATCCCAAAACAAAAATTAAAAAACAAATGACCCTGAAGAGTGAAGACATTACAATAATGTCCTCACGAAGCTTCAATCTCGTCATGACCGAAATAACAACGGGACAAGTTTCTCCACATTACAAAAAATATTTTTAGGTTTTTCTAACACAGTTGCATTACATAAACATTTAATCCTTGTAGAACATATATTTCTTCTTCTTCTTCTATGTGCCCTGTCCCTTCAGGACGTAGGCGATCATGGATCTCCACGTCTCCCTATCCCTTGTGGCTCTTAGTATGTTCGCTCCTGTTGCTCCTGGCAACCCCCGTTCCGTCATCCACCTGATCAGACCCTGCAAATATGTTATCCGCTGCCTTCCTCTGTCTCTCCTTCCTTCTATCTGTCCAGTCAGTATCAGGTTCTCCAGGATCTTCTTCCTCATTGCATGTCCCAGGAACTTTAGTTGTCTCTTCCTGATGCTCAGCATCAATTTCCTTTTTGTTGCCATTCTTTCTAACACTTCGTCGTTGCTTGTATGCTCAGTCCACGATATCCGTAGCATCCTTCTGTAGAACCACATTTCGGCCGCTTCCAGTTTTGTCCTCATTTTCGATGATATTGTCCAGCATTCACAGCCGTACTGAAGAACTGACATCACGTAGCAGTCTAGCACTCTTTTCTTCGTTTCTATTGAGATCTTCCTGTGTGTTAGTATTTTGCTCATCTTCTGGAACGCGTCCTTTGCCATGCCAATTCGCCTTCGGATCTCCGTGTCGCACTTTCCATCTCCTGTTAGAACACTTCCTAGGTACTTAAATTCTTGGACTTGTTTGATTCTGTTATCCCCCACCTTACGGAAAATCCCGAAGATTAACGAAATGGTTTAACAACCAACATATTGAAATTATTTGTTTGAGCATTATTTTTAATCGAGACTCGTATTTTTGAATAGATGTCCTGTTTATATATATATATATATATATAATGCTATAATGGATTCTCCCGTCGCGTTCAACGTATGAGGGTCCAACCTTTTTCCAGCAAGACGACCACACAGAGATTTGTTTATAGTGGTGAAGGCATTGTGTAGTACCATCCACACTTCTTGGAACTGCTGATAACAAACAATTGGTGCAGATGACTGCCACAGATCGCACGAACAGCAGACCTCAATTATTTAACCCATAATTGGAGGGAACGAACGGATTAATACCTTTCCCAAGGGTACCAGTGCGCAAGTGAATGCAGCGTGCTCGACTGAAATTGGAACTCGGCTCACCGATTTCCCCCTCCAAGCCGACATCCACCGCACCCCAACGCACATCCGTGAATGCTAACAGCACCTGGTATTCCCAAGTGGTCACCCACCTAAGTACTGACCAGGCTCAACGTTGCTTAACTTCGGTGATCGAGCGAGAACCGGTATATATATATATATATATATATATATATATATATATATATATATATAAAGTATATTTATTTCTACCGGCTTAATTATTTACGATAAATTTTGTTACGAAAATATGTCATTCGAATCTGCGATCCCTATCAACATTGGGAAACCACCAACTGATCTGGCGCCTTAGACCACTCGACCACGAATGATGCCATAGTCTGAAGGTTTAAAATGTGTATATTTAAAATATTGCTTGTCGTGATGATTATTTTGAGGATTCTTGGGATAGATAGTGAAGTGGTTTGCTGTTACCTCCATTGTTTATTTATATTGAGACATTCAGTCAATTTAGATAGACGTTGACTCATAGAGATTTCTTTTGACTTCAATAGGTTTTATTTTTCGTTTTTGTTATAATACGCTAACGAATATTAACTACGATATTATGAACATTTACTTCTTTATGAGCTAAACAAGCAAAAAAACAGGAACAAGAGTGGGATAATGGGTGACAGACATGAAACAAAATTGTGATAATAGGTAACATACACTACCGGCCATAATTATTAGGCAACCCCAGTATTCTTTTAAAATATTATGTATTTCATACTATTTTTTAGTATTAATTGCCAGGTGAATAATTGTAAATTAAAATAGAATGGTTCTTTTGTTAATATTGCACAATAACATATGCATCAAATGAATTAATAATTATTTACTAATTACCTATATTGCAGTTTCATCAATGAAAGAATGAAAAAAATTTAGGGTAATTCAAACGAGTTCATCTTTGTTTCCTTGCCTTG
This sequence comes from Ascarosepion bandense, assembly GCA_037127315.1. Lineage (NCBI taxonomy): Eukaryota > Metazoa > Mollusca > Cephalopoda > Sepiida > Sepiidae > Ascarosepion > Ascarosepion bandense. The sequence goes on along the minus strand of JBBBDQ010002560.1, from coordinate 74,506 downwards.
TAAAATTTTCAAAAATAATAATAACAAAAAAAACATTCTATTTTCATTTAGAATTATCCACTTGGTAATAAATACTAAAAATAGTATGAAATACATAATTTTTTAAAGGATGGCCTGTAGTGTATATATATATATATATATATAGTCATCCAAAGACAGATCTGTTTCGCTGTATCACAGCTCATCAGTACGGTTAGACTCCAATTACCCCTTAGCACAGGATTGAAAACCGACCGAATTGGTGCCAGTCGGCGATTCTACGTTTGGGCTATGGGCGTTCGGCAGAAGAAGGCAGACTTTTTAGCGTGTATATTATCATTATACGCGCCCAATAGCCAGAGTGATCTAATTCATTTTACTGAATGAGCGATGGGTACATGTCAGAGTAGCTACTGTTTTTCAAAGTTTACCATTCTTCCAGAGTGCTCAATCAGGGTGTGAGAGCGTAAATAGTATATTTATATATATATATATATATATATATATATATATATATATATATATATATATATATATATACTACTGGCCATAACTTATAGGCCAACTTAGTGTTTTAAAAATATGATGTATTTCATACTATTTTTTAGTATTAATTGCCAGGTGAATAATTGTAAATGAAAATAGAATGATTTTGTTTTTGTTTTTTGTTTTTTTTTTTTTGTTTTTTTGTTAATATTGCACAATGACATGTGCATCAAATGAATTTATAAATATTTAATAATTACCTATATTTCAGTTTCATCAATGAAAGAATCAAGAAAATTTAGGGTGATTCGGACGAGTTCATCTTTGCTTCCTTGCCTTGTAAAATTTTGCAGAGTAATAATAACAAAAGAACCATTCTATCTTCACTTGGCAATAAATACTAAAAATAGCATGAAACACATCATTTCTTTAAAAGTAAAACTGAGGTTGTCTAATTATTATGGTCGGTTGTGTACATTAAATAAAAATTGGATAATGGACAACGTAAATGAAACAAAAATAAGACAATATGTAGCATACATGAAATGAAAATGAGATAACAGGTAACGTGCATGAAACAAAAAATGGAATAATAGGCTCGAGAGGGAACCCACTAACCCAGCAATATCTGATTTTTTTCAGCAAACATACTAAGAGCCAAAAGGGATAAGGAGACGTGGAGAACCATGATCGCCTACGTCCTGAAGGGACAGGGCAGATAGAAGAAGAGTCGTCAATGCTAATTGGAAAAGTCGAATTGTGCAACTGTAGCATTGAAATCCCTTCAAAATGTCAAACTCTTTGACTTTCATGTGTGTAACATATTTATCGAGTTTCTTTGCCATGCCATTGTTCTTGAGAGCGTCTAATATTGTTGAAATGTTGACACTCATTATCTGAGACATTTCCATGATATTTTAACGTGGCCTTTCTTTGACTAGTACTTTTAGATACTGATTGTCTATTGCAAACTGACGTTCTCTACTACTTTCATCGTCAAGACAACTCGAGATTTGGGATGATTTATACAGAAGTAAGTTTTAAGAAGTCTTTTCCTCTTTCATGTCGGCCTTAGCTTTCGACTCGAGCAAGGAGTTCCATCCTTAATCAGTTTTGTTTCAAGTATGAAGATTTAAATTAGACATTCAAATGATAAATTTAATACAAGAGAATAGAACAGCTAGAAAATCCTTTTGTCAGGTCTGTGAAAAGGAATAGAATGGCAAATATCAAGAGAATGGTATGGCAAATATCATAGAATGGTATGGCAAATAACGTAGAATGGTAAGGCAGATATCATAGAATGGTATGGCAAATAACATAGAAAGGTATGGCAAATGACAGAATGATATGGCAAATAACATATAATGGCATGGCAAATAACAGAATGATATGGCAAATATCATAGAATGGTATGGCAAATAGCATAGAATGGTATGGCAAATAACAGAATGATATGGCAAATAGCATAGAATGGTATGGCAAATAACATAGAACGGTATGGCAAATAACATAGAAGGGTATGGCAAATATCATAAAATGGTATGGCAAATAACAGCATGATATGGCAAATAACATAGAATGGTATGGCAAATAACATAGAATTGTATAGCAAATAACATAGAAGTGTATATCAAATAACAGAATGATATGGCAAATAACAGAATGGTAAATCAAATAACAGAATGGTATAGCAAATAAGAGAATGATATAGCAAATCACATCGAATGATATGGTAAATAACATAGAATGGTATGGCAAATAACATATTATGGTATGGCAAATAACATAGAATGGTATGGCAAATAACAGAATGGTATGACAAATATCATAGAATGGTATGGTAAATAACATAGAATGTTAAGGCAAATATCACAAAATGGTATGGCAAATAACAGAATGATATGGCAATTAACATAGAATGATATGGTAAATAACATAGAATGGTATGGCAAATAACAGAATGGTATGGCAAATATCATAGAATGGTATGGCAAATATCATAGAATGGTATGGCAAATAACATAGAATGGTATGGCAAATAACAGAATGATATGGCAAATAACATAGAATGGTATGACAAATATCATAGAATGGTATGGCAAATAACATAGAATGATATGGCAAATATAAAGTGGTATGGCAAATAACATAGAATGGTATGGCAAATAACATAGAAAGGTATGACAAATAACAGAATGATATGGCAAATATCATAGAATGGTATGGCAAATATCATAGAATGGTATGGTAAATATCATAGAATGGAATGGCAAATAACATAGAATGGTATGGCAAATACCAGAGAATGATATGGCAAATAATATAGAATGATATTGTAAATAACATAAAATTGTACAGCAAATAACAGAATGATATGACAAATATCATAGAATCATATGGCAAATATCATAGAATGGTATGGCAAATAACATAGAATGGTATGGCAAAAAACCAAATGATATGGCAAATATCATAGAATGGTATGGCAAATATTATAGAATGGTAAGGCAAATAAATTAGAATGGTATGGCAAATAACAGAATGGTATGGCAAATATCATAGAATGACATGGCAAATAACAGAATGGTATGGCAAATAAAATAGAATGGTATGGCAAATATCATAGAATGGTATGGCAAATCACATAGTATGGTATGGCTAATAACAGAATGATATGGCAAATAACAGAATGTTATAGCAAATTACAGAATGATATGGCAAATAACAGAGAATGGTATGGCAAATATCATAGAATGGTATGGCAAATAACATAGAATGATATGGCAAATAACATAGGATGATATGGCAAATAACATAGAATGGTATGGCAAATAACATAGAATGGTATGGCAAATATCATAGAATGCTATGGCAAATAACAGAATGATATGGCAAATATCATAGAATGGTATGGCAAATAACAGAATGATATGTCAAATCACATAGAAAGATATGGAAACTAACATAGAATGGTATGGCAAATAACATAGAATGGTATGGCAAATAACATTGAATGGTGTGGCAAATATTTTAGAAACAAAATGGCGTCATAAAAGAGCATTTTTGACAGCAACAGAAGATATAAAGCTGTGGAGAATTATCACTACCTATATTTTTAATTAGGCACAATGCAAGGGTGAAAGAATCATAGAAATATTGTGAGGAAGATAGAGTTTTATCCGCATTTGAGCATGCACTGTGCAATGTTTATAGTTATAAGAAACGATGGCCATGCTGAACGAATGTTAAAATGTTTTCAAAGCACTTTTACAAATTATGTAAGAAAGTCATAGAACCACAAAGTGGTATAAAGATGCAATTATTGCTGCAGACAGCAAAAGACCGAAACCTATGGAAAATTATGATTGTCGATGTCCCGATGAGATATCTCACAGAAAGAGAGTCAGTCTTCTTTTATCATCTCTCAATTGAACTTTACGACTATTATAAAAAAACATCACCAGACTTTTAAAATTAGGATGCTTTCCAGTTCTTGAATTCTACGTTTTCGAATTCTGTTCCATTTGGTTGACGATATTAGCGTAAACCACATACCACAAAATGTTATAAAAATAATACCCGTTTTAGAATAAACATTTTAATTTTCTAATATATAATTATAATAGTAGTACAAACATATTAATCATTCCTAATGATTACTGTGTCCTCAAATATGTGACGCATTCTGCCATATCTTGTTTGGAAAATAATGTCCGATTTTAGAATAAATCTTTAAATTGTGTTCTGATATATTATTATAATAGTTTCACAAAAAATATAATACACATTCCTAGCGATTGAAGTGTCATCAGGTTAATCCGATATCCATATTTCATAATTTAACTTAAGAGATTATATAACTCTCATCTTGAACATGAAAACAGAAGAGATTCATTTAATTTATTTGCAGAGGTCAAGTTGGGTCATAATGCTTCTGAAAATGCTGCTAATATTAACAGAGCATCTGGTCAAGTATCGACTTGTTCTCGAACAGTACGGTTCTGGTTACAGGAGTCCCATAGTGGGCATACGTGTCTTGACAATGAAAGTAGTAGAGAACGTCAGTTTGCAATAGACAATCAGTATGTGAAAGTACTAGTCAAAGAAAGGCCACGTTAAAATATCATGGAAATGTCTCAGATAATGAGTGTCAACATTTCAACAATATTAGACGCAATGGCATGGCAAAGAAACTCGATAAATATGTTACACACATGAAAGTCAAAGAGTTTGACATTTTGAAGGGATTTCAATGCTAGATTTACAAAATTCGAATGATTCATTTTTCGATCGAGTACTTACGTATGATGAGAAATTGATCCTTTGTGACAATCTTAAACGATCGGTTCAATGACTTGATCATAACGAAAGAAGCAAATATTCTATAACCGAATTTGCACCAGCAGAAGGTTATGGTGGCTGTTTGTCCAGCCACTGGCATTGACGATTAGACATTACTTGAGTCTAAGCAGGACATCAATGCCGAAGTTTACTACCTGGAACTTGATGAAATGCACACTTAAGTAAGCGAAATGCGATCGGCACAAAGTAACTCGTTGACTTAGAATACAGATCTTTGGCACAATCACCATATTCTCCTCTTCTCTTGCCTCGTGACTAACACATTTAAATCACCTAGACAATTAATTAAACTAAAAGGCCTGCTGCAAAGAACATGCAGAAATCTCATTTCAATATTTCTTGAAGGCCAAACAATTAGTTTTAGTTTCAAATAACTTTATAACTCGATAGCAGAAATGTACAAACGTTCAGCGTTCATATTATGACTGATTTAAATATATTTTAAATATATTAATTTAAGAATAAAAGTTAATTCTTGATTCGGATATTATTTTCCGAAAAACTTTTTCTCAAGGTGGGAAGAACTACAATCTCTCCACTCCTAAAGAGACACGGCAGAGAGGAATTGCATGCGTGTATCGGTTTGTTAGAGAAAAATACTGCTTTTGAGATTCCCTAGAAAATAAATTTTCTTGTGAAACATCGAGGAATAGTATAAACCCTAAGAACATCATCTATTTTTTTTCCTACTAACCAACCTTTGGTGTGAATAATGAACTAAAAGTGCTCCAAATTACACTGGTACCATAGCCACAAATCTTACAACCGTTCTATTTTTTATTTTGCCAAAATGAAAAGCATCTATTTTGGTCATTCAATTGAACTGATCTAAACTTTTGAAAAGAACAGATTTTGTTTGCAACAAAATGGTATGAATAAAGGGCAAGTTGACATTGTCGTTTTCACAGCCAGCGAATCGATCGTTCTACAAATCGAAATGCAACGGAAAGCAACAAAAAATAAAAAGAACGTAATTTTAAAAAGCTCTTGTACACATGTTTGTAGTGATTAATTAAATCTTTTCAAATTCCCGTTACCGTTTTCAACGTTCGTTGCTCTGTGTCTTCTATTCTTCACTCAGCGGTAAATGTCACAAAATTGAATATTCCTGTAAAATTTGTAAATTAAATTGTGTAAATGATTGGGCACAATAAGATGAACGCAGAAAATATGGCTTCTTTTTATTTTCTTTAACCTGGATTTTTTTTTTATTGTTTGACAAGAAGCAAAAGTTTTCCTGTCCCTTCTGTTGGAATCGATGAACAAAATGATTTTCTATTACCGTTAGTTTTATGATTAACGTTTTTTAATATTGCATCCATTCAACAACAGTTGGACAAATTGCATCAAACATAGACTCCAGAAACCTTATTGCAAAGAACTAATAAGAAATTTAGATCCAAATTTAATTTGTACCATTAGTTATGCTAAAAAGTTTGTTTTTTTTCCCTGGTGACCCGACTACATGAATTTAAGCGTGCTACTAAACTGGCATCTAAGTTCCACTCATTTGCTGATGAAATAGTTAAGTGCAGATGTACCTTCTACTCCAACAGTTACTTTTCTTGCACTTCACACTTGTGAAATACTCTTCCCTTTAACTGCTTGCCTGATAACTACAGATTGCGATATGTAACCTGACGCCATTTTATATTTTTAATTTTGTGAATGCGCGTTATTTGTTTTTTTATTTTGTGGAATGCACATTACAGTAGGGTCAGTTGGGCGCCGTCGATGAAAAAAGGACACCATAAAGCAAATCACACCTCCAGAATCATTTTACCTAAAAGGCGGGAAAGCTACTATTATACAGGTGGATGACCTGACTATATAAATTTTAACGTGCTACTAAACTTGTATCTAAGTTCCACTCATTTGCTGATAAAAAAGTTCAGGGCAACTGCCATTTCTACTCCAACAGTTATTTTTCTCGCAATTCCCACCTGTGAAACATTAACTGCTTGCCTGATAAGTACAGGTTGCGATGTTTAACCTGACGCCATTTTATACTTTTAATTTTGTAAATGCGCGTTGTTTGTTTGTTTGTTTTTTTTATTTTGTTGACTGTACATTATAGTAGGGTCAGTTGGGCCCCATCGATGAAAAAGGGGCACCATAGAGCAAATCACTCTACCAGGAATGAAGGGGAAAAAGAAGAACTGAGAATAGGAAGGATTTAGAAAACGACAAAAGATGTTTCAGAGTGTTTCGATGTCAATCTGATGACAGTCTGGAGGATTCGGAAAGAGTTACATGAATCAAATTGTGATTGTGAGAGTACGACAACTCGAGAAACTCACTCTGATCTTTCTGATAAAAAAGAACTCCAGAAGTTGTTGTCAAAGGGCTCACTCAGCACGGTGATATACAAGAAATGCCTTGAGGAGGTAGTGATGCCATGGCTCATGAGGGTTGCTTCTGGAGGAATTTATGTCTGGCAATAAGACTCTGCACCATGCCACACAAGCAATTGAACCTAGTCGTGTCTGACAAATAATTTCTGAGACCACATCACCCCTTATCTGCCCACTAAACTCCCCATACTTCGAACCCCTTGATTATTATGTTTTGGATGCAGTAGAGCGAGAGACCAACAAAACTTCTTGTAACATCAAAAACAAACTGAAGGCAAGAATTATGACAGCAATCACAAATTTAAACAAGGAAACGGCTCAAAAGAGCTGCAGAAGATTCTGAAGTCGCCTAAAGGCCGTGGTTGAAGACAATAGCAACTTTATTGAATATAATAACTTTGTATTATTTCAAAATATTTTTGTGTAATTTTCGTAAAGATATCTGTTAAAATGAGATGTCAGTATAATTTTCATTTTTGCATAATTCAGACGGTAATTAATCCATCGAATCTTGAACTTAAACTCGTATTGAAAATAATAGTCCTCATGAATTATCGTATCTGATGGGATTAAATCTGCACAAATATATTAGGAACACTTATTTCAGCAGGGCACATATTAGAAAAAAATGTAGTGTATTTAAGTCTTCAATGTTTAAAGCAAACTATCAAATCATTACAAAACAAGACATTAAGAAAAGACATCCACGCTTTCACCAGTGTTTTTGATAGTTTGGAATGACCAACATATTTAATGCTGTATTTTCAACTGTTAGGGTCGCAGTTTTTGACAATTAGTGAATCCTCAAACAAAACCAAAACACTATCTAAACTTATTTACAAATTGAACTTTGTGTGTGTGTGTCGGGGTGTGTGTCCGCTACCTATAGACTCTGAAACGGCTGAACCGATTTTCTTGAACATTTACACAGCTGTACTATAAGCGTTTGCGAGTGTTCTTAGCTAGGTTTTGTGTCGAGGCACATCAGATAAATATAGAAAATCGATAATCGTAAAAATCGGGTTATAGTAGTAGTGGTCCAATTTTAATCAAATTTGATACACTTATAGACAAAGACATAAGAAAAGATATTCAGAAGTTTCAAGGTTGCAGTTCTTAGAATAGTGCAGAAAATCGATAATATATATATATAAGGCAAGATGTTTGCGTGTGTCTGTTCATCTGGCTGTATGTCTGTATTTTTTCAGCCCTTTTATTTTAGTTTTTGCTTTGGGTTTGGCTCTAAGTAGGTATAATTGTAGTTCTTAGTCTCAACCATGATACCATTTACTCAGAGGACTTATTTAGCCTTCAAAATTCAGTTTACAACGAAAAAACCTATTTGATATCGATACTAGGAAATCAAAATTTGACTTACATCCATTAATTTTTCCTTCAATCTACGGTTTCGCTTTAACTGGAAAGAACTATTGCTTTTTAGTCTTTCGTGCCAACGTCCAAAGAGTCTGAGCTTTAAAACCATGAATTAATTTTAAAGCTTTCATTACACCCGAGCAACGCCGGGCTACACTGCTAGTGAAAATATAAAAATACAGTTTATAGTAAAAATAACAGCAATACATTTTATATAAAATGAACAAACAAGACTTATTTATAGTAAAATGATTAACAATACATATTTATAGTAAAATGAGTAACAATATATTTTATTTGTATTTCAAGGCGTATAATTGTGTTTAAAATATTTACATTTCGAAATTAAATAACCAATAAAGTTTCATTTTCCGCTAAACAAAATCAATCAAAGAAATCAACATCATGAAAGAAATCTTCCATTGTATTAATGCATATTACCCATTAATCAATACTAATTCATTAATCCATATAATCTGACAATTTCTTAAAGAAATTAAACTATATACCAAATATGACTTCAACAAAACTAAAACGTGGGACAGAACTTAAATCAAGGAACGCTAATAACTAATTCAAATTGATAAAAATTCAGTGCATAAAATCTACCTGATGATTGCATAACACATGAAATAGGATAATATGTAAATTTATTAATATATATTTTTGCTCTGTGATACAGCATTGGGCACTGATCTATCACGCTTGATTAATATTTATATATTGATGTGTACCTGCGCGTATACATATATATACTTATTTATTATTTACATATTTATATATATATATGTGTGTGTGTGTGTGTGTGTGTGTGTGTGTGTGTGTGTGTGTGTGTGTGTGTGCATGTATGTATGTATTTCAAATAAAACTTCGAAAATTACATGTGTCGTATGATCATTTCTGCGAAGTATATTCGATTCGTCAGATAAAAAAATCATTTACGATATATGCAATCTATGTTTAGTTGAAAAAATTAAAATAACAAAATATCGCAAACAAAACCTGTTTTTAAATTTGCGTAAGAAATTCGTAAGCAAATGCCGTCATAAATCCAAATTTATAAATATTAAATTTTACATTGTAATACAAATCCCTACATGTTATCCAAAAGTAATGTCTTTCCTTTCCTTCTTCTTAATGACTGTAGTATTAATTACAACTATGTAGGTCAACTTCTTTTATCCTATAGCATTTCTGCTCCTATCATTTGACTCGTGTCTAAGCCGAGATTCTAAATTTAACTTTTATTAGTCCACGATTTCCCTAACATAAAATCATTTAAAAGTTTCCTCTTATTTGCCCTTCACTACTTAATACTTCCTGATTCTCAAAGCCCATTTTACTATAGCCTTAAGCTTTCCCTCCCTAATTCTTTGTTTGTTAATCATTAACCGATTTCTTTATCTAAAAGTATAAATGTATATATATATATATATATATATATATATGATGTATACGTACGAATGTATATGTACGTATGTATATACGTGAATGTGTATAGAATGCTTGAACGCACATGATTTTATGTACTTAGAACAATGTGTACTTGTGTGCATATATATATATATATATATATATATATTTGCCTATTTTTACATTTGCATATCCGTTAAGTTATATATACTATTTTATTCCTATATTTATTATTTAGTAATATTTTCATTTTTTTAATGCTTAAATTAAATATTAAATATTAAATTTTATATTTCCAAAAACTTTACACAAATCTTTACCTGCTATCAGCATGACTGACTTAAATTTTTTTATTTCTATATATATGCATATTGTATAGTAATGTGAGTGGTAAATTTATATGGGCGTGTACATATGTGTGTAGAGATGCATACATACATACATACATACATACATACATACATATATATATATATATATATATATATATATATTCCTATATTTTCTTGTCACTTAAGTAACTCACTCATATCATATGGTTTACTGATGTGTTGGTGCCGTTTAAAAGTAACTATAATCTGCCTTACAACAATTTATACATTTATGATTCTCTACAACTGTAGATTTCTTGGTTTTATGTATATTTTTCATTTTTATATATTTTTTATATATTTTTACATATTAAAAAATGTTACTTTATTTATAATGCCATCCGATCTCATCTTTGTTTTTTTATCTCCAAAGCGTTCGACAGGGTCTGGCACGCTGGGCTCTTATGCAAACTGCGGAGCTACGGTATAACTGGACATCTGTTTGACCTCATCCAGTCATTCCTCTCTAACCGCACATTGAAGGTAGTATTAAATGGGCATGCCTCCCAAAACTACCATACGAACGCGGGCGTCCCTCAAGGTTCTATCCTAGGTCCCACGCTCTTTCTGCTGTACATTAATGATCTCTCCGACGCCATTAGATCCAAAGTAGGCATGTACGCCGATGACACAAAAACCCGGTGTGGGCGACAAAATGAACCTTGCTGCCGAGCTTGAAAAGGAACTCCTATCCGTAGTGGCCTGGAGTAGGAAATGGCTAGTAAATTTCAATGCTTCTAAAACGAAGCTGTTATCATCTAACCACCAGGGACAATCGCATCTACCTCCCATTAGCATGGAACAGGCTTGCCTCCCAGAGAGTAAATCACTACGCCTCCTTGGCCTTACGCTTTCGGCGGACCTCAAATGGAATGACAATATTGAATCCATTGCCAAATCTGCCGCTATGAAAGATGGCTCTCTGTACAGGGCCTGGAAGTTTTTCCCACCTGATTCTATCCTGCACATATACAATCTACCATCCGCCCATGTATTGAATACTGCTGCCATATCTGGTCTGGTGCCCCTACTACCATCCTTGGGCTTTTTGACAGGACACAAAGGAGAATCTGTAACGTGGTTGATACTGACTTGGCAGACCGACTGCAACCACTCTCTCACCGGCGTGATATGGCTTCTCTGTGCCTTTTCTACAAGTGCTTTAATGGCTTCTGCTCCGATGAACTTAGATCACTGATGCCGCCTAAGCACGAATTTGCACGAGACACTAGATTAGCAACTAGGTCCCACCCTTTTACAGTTAAACAGATAAGATGTAACAGTAATTTCTACTCCAACAGCTTCTTTTCTCTCTCCTCCCGCTTGTGGAATTCACTTCCACATGTCTGCTTTCCCGACAACTACAATCTCCAGGTGTTTAAATGTAGGATCAATAGACACTTCCTATCACACTAACTTCCAATTATTCTCAGAACACTCTCATCTACCTAACCCTCATTCTCGGTATCCTTACCCGCCTATCACCCACCCTCTGACATTTCCTATATTTAACCATTCTCGGTATCCTTATCCGCCTATCACCCACCCTCTGACATTTACTATATTTAACCATTCTCGGTATCCTTACCCGCTTATCACCCACCCTCTGACATTTACTATATTTAACCATTCTCGGTATCCTTACCCGCCTATCACCCACCCTCTGACATTTACTATATTTAACCATTCTCGGTATCCTTACCCGCTTATCACCCACCCGCTGACATTTACTATATTTAACCATTCTCGGTATCCTTACCCGCTTATCACCCACCCTCTGACATTTTTTATATTTAACCATTCTCGGTATCCTTACCCGCTTATCACCCACCCTCTGACATTTACTATATTTAACCATTCTCGGTATCCTTACCCGCCTATCACCCACCCTCTAACATTTTTTATATTTAACCATTCTCGGTATCCTTACCCGCTTATCACCCACCCTCTGACAGTTCCTATATTTAACCATTCTCGGTATCCTTACCCGCCTATCACCCACCCTCTAACATTTTTTATATTTAACCATTCTCGGTATCCTTACCCGCTTATCACCCACCCTCTGACATTTCCTATATTTAACCATTCTCGGTATCCTTACCCGCCTATCACCCACCCTCTGACATTTCCTATATTTAATCATCCTTTCTCCACTCTATGTAGCCCCCTGCGCAGTAGTGGCAGTGAAATGCCTTGCTCGGGGTGAAACGCTTATAAAAAAAAAATGTTTTCTATTTTTCATGTCGCCTTGGTTTTCTTTGCCTCACTTTTTCTTTTAGTTTTACTTTTCCTTTTTCTTTTTTTTTCTTTTTTTTTATCTATCCTTTTCTCCCCTCCTCCCTGACTAATGATAGTCACGTCTGCATATCAAACACACGTTTCCCCTTTTTCCTTCATTTTTTCTCCTTTTTCTGTCCTACTTTCCTATAACTTGTCCCCTATCTCCCCTATCTCCCCTTTCTTTCTTTTTCTTTTTCCCCTCATTTCCCGTTTTTCTTTTACCCCACTTTCGTTCCTGTCACTTTCTGCAAAAGTATTAGAACAAAAACTATTTTATCTTTTATGGGGCATCAAAATAACGTTTAAAATCATCCCTGTCCTAACACTTTTGCACACTACCGGTAGTGTGCAAAGGTATTAAGACAGGTGTGATTTTCTTAAAATCCAAGTAAATTGCTAATAAATATTGATTATTTAAAACTTGGCGTAAAAGAAATGTATTAAAAAGAAGTTATATTTAATTTTTCCTATTTTCTATTAAACAAGTTATTTTGAAACTACTCTATTGAACATCTATGAGATATTTTTGTTAAAAAAATTGATAAATCTAATGTTACTTCGTAAGACACACTTTGGGAACAAATACAAGCTGCTTGGCAGGAGATACCATTAGATACATTGAATAAGCTTGTGATGTCAATGCCTGACAGAATGAAGGTTGTGATCAAAGCAAAAGGCTATTATACTAAATATTAAACTTATTTTGTAACAAGTATTTTTCTTGTTAAAGGATTTGTTGAGTAAATCAAATAAAATTACTTTAATTAAATTGTTTATTTTCAGTCAATATACCTCATAAAAGATAGAATAGTTCTTGTCCTAATACTTTTGCACAGTACTGTATATACATAATTTTTAAATGTCTTTTTCACAGATTCATTTCACCATCTCTCTTTGTCTTACCTCCCTCTCTCTCTTCCCACCTTCTGTCTCTCTCTTTTTCACTTCCTCTCCCATTGTTCTTTCCTATTTCTTTCCTTTTTTTCTTTGTGAACTTGCAGTGTATGAAAAACATTTTGATTTTTTTCATAAAAGATGGCTGACAAAGCGATTATACTTCACAGAAATGATCATACAAATCATGGAATTTTGGACGCATTATTTAAAAAATATTTGGTTCCTTGAATAGATAATTTGATTTACATCAAGCCCTCTGGCTGGATCAATTTTAATATCAATAGGATTTTCCTTGGGATTTTACCTACATGCCTTTGTCTCTCTGGATTTTAATATATATATACTTTATATATTAATCAGATAAATTCCGATAGAGACGAACTCAAAAGAACTCAATGTTAAATTCATTTATTTAATTTAACAGAGTAATATAATTTAGAAATTTTTTTAGATATTCTACAATTTCATGGGTAATACGTATTTCGCCTTGCTGCTCGTCAGACCCAAATGATACAACAGTTAAGCTTCAAAATATTCCAGAAAAATTATTACACACAGACGCTCACGTGTCAATATTGAGAATAGACATTTATAACGGTAATCTACAAAAAACAATTCCTCGCTCATTCATATATATATATATATAAAACAAAAAAAATATATATATAATAAAACAATATATATATAATAAAACAAAAATTTCGATATTTAAATCCGTTGGATAGCCATTTATATGAGGAATTCATCTCTTCTTCAGCAACGACGAAACGAAAGTTTTATTTACTCAAATTAAAATTGAATTCATTCGAATTTGAGAAAAAAAAGAATTTTCGCTTCGCCGTTGCTAAAGAAACGAGGATTTCCTCGTAGAAATGGGTATCCAACGGATTTAAATATCGAAATGTTTGTTTGTTTTTTATTTGGCTCTGTAAATAGAATGCAATATTTGCAACGAGCCCTCCACCTTGATCAACTTTAATATTAATGAAATTAATATTAATTAGGATCGGGTTTTGGGATTTACCTATCTGATCATACTTTTGGATTTAATATATATGTATATATATATATTTTTTTTAATTCAGATACTTCAATCCAAAGGAAAAAAGCAGGAAGGTAAATTCCAAAAAGCCGATCCTAATTAATATTAAAAATTTTATTTTAATATTAAAAAATTATACAGGAAGAGAGCTCCATGTAATAAAATATTACAGAGCAAATATATATTAAAAAAGGATTAATTCAAAGATGTTGAATGGCCATTTCGATATGAAGATCCCCACGGGGGACAACCCATCACCTCAGCAACAGAAAAATCCTTTCAGGAGAAAAATTAGTCTACTTTTCCTTTTTAAATAGATTGCAAAGAAATTAAAAAATAAAAAATAAAATAAAATAAAAATAAAAATATTGGAGCATAAGTTATGAACGAAACATTGTATTTCGATGTTTATATATATATATATATATATATATATATATATATATACATATATATATATATATAAATTTAAAATAAATGATCCACACAATACTTATTTGGTTTTCTTCACTACAATATATCTTAGTATACCATTATTATTTAATCTTAATTCTAACCTAAACATTCCAGCCCCTTTACTCATGAGGTCGTACAAAACCAAATTTTTAAAAAAATACTGCAAAGAAAAAGGACATTATACTTAATATCAGAAAGTAATAGTCGAAAGTCCTTCTTCTTCTTCTTCTTCTTCTTCTTCTTCTTCTTCTATATGCTATGCCTCTTCAGGACGTAAGCGATCTAGGCATTCCACATCTTCACATCTCTAGTGGCTCTAATCACGCTTTACCCTGTTATTCCTTCTAAACCCCGCTCTGTCATCAAGCCCATCAAGTATGTCATGCCTTGATTTCCCTTGTCTATCTTTCCCTCTATCTGACCTGTGAGTATCGGATTCTCTAAACATTCCTTTCTCGTTACATGTCTCAATAATTTTAACTGTCTATTCCTGATTTTAAGTTTTAATTTCCTTTCTGTTTCCGTCCTTGACAAAACCTCATAGTTGCTCACATGTTCGTTCCATGGTATTCTCAGAATCTTTCTTTAGAGCCTTATTTCTGTTGCTTCAAGTTTTTCCTTTATCTCTGATGAAATTATCCAGAATTCACTGCTATGTTGAAGAACGGACATCACATAGCAATCTTTCATTCACTTCTTTTTTCTTGCAAAATTTTCTTGTCCTTTTTCTTGTACTCTACTTTTTTTACTGCCACTGTTTTGCAAGGGGTTACATCGGAGGAAAGTTATGAAAAAGAGTGACAGGTTAGAGGGGGTGTCAGGAAGTGAGTAAGAGAAAGATAGGAATACTGATGAGTGTGAAGTGGACAGAGAAAGAACCATGGGAGAGAGAGGACGCAGGTCAGTGAGATAGGAGATGACTATTGACTTTACATTTAAAGAAAGATAAATAAATAGGTAGATTTTTTATAATCATATCGCCCCAAGCAAAGCATTTTACTGTCACTGTTTTGCAAGGGGTTACATAGGAGGAAAGTTATGAGAAAGAGTGACAGCTTATAGGGGATGTCAGTAAGTGGGTAAGAGAAGGATGAGAATACTGATGAGAGTAGAGTGGACGGAGAAAAGAGCATGAGAGAGAGGATGTATGTTAGTGAGATAGGAGATGACTATTGACTTTACATTGAAATTCTTGAAGATTGTAGCTGTCGCGAAAGTAAGTAAATGGAAGGTAATTCCACAGGCGAGAAGTGCGAGAAAAGAAGCTGCTGGAGTAGAATTTGCGTTTACAATTTATTGGTTTTACAGTAAAATGGTGGAACCTAGTTCAATAAGGGGACATTATGAAGAAGGGGCGCCGATAAAATTTGATATTGACGAGGCATATTGATGGCCAGCGGGAGAGAAAAAAAACTAAGTATAACTTACTTAGTGAGCTTGAGTAAATGAATGGCGGAACAAGAAAAAAAAAGAAATAACAAAAGAACAACCTTTATTAAGGACAGGAAATTATGAAGAGCCATGAATACCAACTTCCTGAAGAGATACAGTACATTGAGAAAAAAGATTATCAAAAAATTGTGATTGCTTTTTCTTTTAAAGACTTATGATATTTTGTTTATTTTTCAATTTTTACGAGTTTCTTGAACCAGCGCGTAAATGAATGGCAGAAAAACGTAGAGGATAAATAACAATAGAACAACATTTATTAAAAACTACATAGGACAGGAAATTGTGGAGAGCCATGAACCTCACCATCCTGAGAGTTACGGCACATAGAAGAAGAAAAGCAAGCTTGGGTAAATGATTAGCAGGATAAGGTTTAGAAGAGATAACAAAAAGACGAAATATATTAAGACCAACAAAGGACA
Organism: Ascarosepion bandense; assembly: GCA_037127315.1. Classification (NCBI taxonomy): domain Eukaryota; kingdom Metazoa; phylum Mollusca; class Cephalopoda; order Sepiida; family Sepiidae; genus Ascarosepion; species Ascarosepion bandense. The sequence goes on along the minus strand of JBBBDQ010002560.1, from coordinate 57,618 downwards.
GGAAATTGTTGAGAGCCATGAATACCAACTTTTTCTTTTTTTTTAATCATCTCACCCCAAGCAAGGCATTCCACTGCCACTATTGCGCATGGGGCTACATAGGTGAAGGTAAAGAGAAGAAGTGGTTAGACATAGGGAATGTCAGGAGGAAGGTGACAGATGAGTAAGGATAGCGAGGATGAGGGTTGGGCAGATGGGAATAGTGTTTGATAGAATGAGAGCAGGTTAGTGTGTCAGGAGGTGTCTATTGACCTTACATTTAAACTCCTGGAGATTGTAGCCGTCGGGGAAGCAATCGTTTGGAAGAGAATTCCACAGTCGGGAAGTGCGAGGAAAGAAACTGTTGGAGTAGAAGTTATGGCTGCATTTTATCGGTTTCACTGTAAAAGGGTGGGATCTAGTTGCTAATCTAGTATCTCGTTCAAATTCGTATTTAGGGGGCACCAGTGATCTAAGTTCATCGGAGCAGAAGCCGTGAAAGTATTTAACTTCCTGAAGAGATACGGTACATCGAGAAAAAAGATTATCAAAAAAATTGATTACAGTTCAGGTGGAAGTTCTAAAGAAGTGTCAAAAAGAAAATGTTTCTTTTTACTCTTCGGATTTTCCATTATAGTTGGAATGACAATTCGGGTTAGTAAAATGACAGAAACAAAAAATACGTTAGAAAGTTTAATTTTTACGGGTTAGGGGGAACTGACAGAATCGTGATTTTATTGTAGCGGCGGGAATAATTATATATTTTTAAGCAAAGCGGTTTGAACATAGATAGATAGATAGATAGATAGATAGATAGATAGATAGATAGATATTAGGTTGTCCTAAATGTTCGTAAACACTTGCGAAATGGCTCTACCTGGTCCAGTACAATCGAGACAAGCAGTGGGTTCAGAAAGAGCAAGAGACACCGTCGGTTCCAAAACAAGATCGATTCGGCAAGAAAGTCATGTGACACGTTTGATGGAACTTTGAAGGAATCGTACATTTTGAGTTGGTCCCGAATGGTCGTGCCATCAGTGCCGAATTTTACTGTCAGCAACTTGAGCGGGTCTACGAAAAGTTAAAGCAAAAGTACCCGGCTCTGATCAACCGAAAACGCGCATTGATACAGTAGGACAATGCCAAGCCACACACTGCCAGGAAGACCAAAGACAAGTTTGAAGAGCTAGACGGCGTTGAGGTTCTGCCACATCCAGCCTACAGTCCTGACTGTGCTCCATCAGATTACGGCCTTTTCCGCTCAATGCAACACTTTCTGAAGGGACGCTGATTCGACTCGTTTGATGAAGTCAAGGAAGCGTGTCAAGAATTCTTTGATTCGAAGCCGGCTGAATGGTACTTTGACCAGATCTGAAAGCTTGCAGATCGATGGCAGAAAGTCTTGGAAAATGATGGTCTTTATTTTGAGCAATAATTTTTGTTGTTTTTGCGAGTAAAATTTCAATTTTTTGAAAGTGTTTTCTGCTAACCTTAGATTACTTGGCGAGTAAAATTTCAATTTTTTGCAGGTGTTTACGAACTTTTGGGACAACCTAATAGATAGATAGATAGATAGATAGATAGATAGATAGATAGATAGATAGATAGATAGATAGATAATGAATAAGTTCACGTAGACAGATCTATATGAATGGATTCACATAGATAGATAGATAGATAGATAGATAGATAGATAGATAGATAGATGAAAACAGACTACGAATACATCTTTGTTCTAAACGAGGCTAAAACTTGCGTAGACTGACAGTTGCCGCGAATCTAACGAATGGTTATCAGATTTAAAATTCACAGTCAAATCCAAATGCCGTCATCCTGCCTCCAATTGAAGGTTTCTACATTGGTCAATATCGATCGCTAGGGATCGATGAGGCATTTGAGAAGGTCAAATATCACTCGGAGGTTTAATGTAGGTTGATGCAGTTTGGACGTCAAATACTGATTCGGATAATCTTGCAAATGGAAAGGAAAGATTTAACTCAATTGTGCCTCTGAAAGTGTTCATCCGAGACAAATTCTTACATCTTCAACATTAACATAATCTGAATGAAGCCATTTTGCAAACAAATATTAGTACTCTATTCAAATGTTACCATGCAAATACCATCCCCTTTAGAAATATACAACAATGAAGAAAACTTTAGCTTGGGTTTATTATCTATTCCATTATATAAAACATGGAATGACTTTATATATTTATCGGTCTTGCAGCCTAATCTCCTCTACTAAATACTGAATGATTTCGTTGTTTTTATAACAGGGGTTAGTATTTGGCACCAATAAACGAACATAATTTCATGTCTATTAATTGTATTTTATTATTTTGTTTCATGGTAGCGTACTTTAGATAGTTTACTTAATATACCTTTAATTATATTATTTTTATTTAATATTTACTTTAATCATACAAAACAAAGAATTTCTTGACATTAACTATATACATAAATATATGACGAAAGTAATTCAAAAATTATTTATACTAGAAAGACCCATGAAAATGTCTATTTTAATATTTTAGATGTTGATGATTGAATAAGCTCATAGCGTGTTCTACGACTATAAAATATCTGTAGAATTTTGGCTATCGCGTCGTTAAATATCTGAGCTTAACAAGTTCAACAAACTCGCAATAACAGTGATAAATATATGAATGATGGTCGTTAATTTAAAAACTAAGGGTGTGAAAAGAAAAGATTTGAAATTAACTACATTTTTACTTCACCGAAACAAACTTTAAATACTTCGATATTCCTTCTTTCTTTCTTACTGAAACCAAGTACAGTCTTTGATATCTTTCCACGGTAAATTTTCGTTGTAAGTCCCGACGCTTTTCCTCTTCAAATTTATCCAAAATAGCATTATCTCTGTGCAAATGTATATGCTGAACTCAAATCAACTGTTAGTTATTGAAGAAACTTAACTTTTTTTATCTAAATGTCCATAAAAAAACGAACTATATCTTGCACTTTTTCTCTCCCGTAACTCTCACGAAGTCATGTAATTAACTGCAGAATGACGTACTGCGCATGCAACAAATTTTGGCAGATTTTTTGTTTATTTTTCTTCATTTACTGATACTTCCGGCGATGTACTTCCGGTAATGAAACTAATGCGCTATTGTATTTATACGCTTATTACTTTCATATCAGGAAGTGCATCGCCGGAAGTATCAGTAAAGGAAGAAAAATCGACCAAAAATCTGCCAAAATCCGTTACAGATCCCCTATCTCCCGTTTGCTAGAGTGGTTATCTAATCCCGTTGTAAACTCCCTAATTCCCGTCTGTTAGAGTGGTTACCGAATCCTGTTACAGATTCTCTGTTTCTCGTTTGCTAGAGTGGTTATCTAATCCCATTGTAGATTCACTAATTCCCGTCTGCTAAAGTGGTTACCTAATCCTGTTGTAAACGCCAGTTCAGATTTCTTCAATACTGCTTAAATCTGTTCTATTATTTAACCCATAACTGTATGGAAGAGACGGATTAATACCTTTCCCAAGGGTAGTTGTACGTATATGAATGCAAGGACTTCAACTGGAATTTGAACTCGGCTCCCTGATTTGTTGTTCCGAGTCGATATCCACTGCACAACAACGCACATCCAAGCGTTTATCACGTATGGCAATCAACTGACTGAATTATGCTCTATCCCGTATGGCTCTTATGCCTTTTGCTTTTAATTGTCTCTAGGTATTAACGTGTAAACGCTTTGTTTTGGTGAGTTAAGCCTTACAGACACAGCAGGTTCAAATACGTGTTCTCGTACAATTTCCGAACGTAAGTGACCTCGGGTATTGTCAGCACTAAGATGGTTAACCGTTTAGGGAATACCTGGTGCTGTAAGCATGGATATGCATGTGGTGTGATGGATAATGGCTCGGATTTATTAATCGGAGGGCCGAGTTTCAATTCTCATTGGGCCCATTATATAGATTTACGGGCAAATACCTAGAGAAAATGTAGGAATCTACCCCTTTTTACCCAGCTATAGGTTAGTTAGTAAAGCTTGTATCACTAAATCATTAATATCTAAAAGTTCTTTCGGTCTAAAAATATTTGAGGCTTTAAATAACCTGCAAATGAGCTGTAGAAACAAAATCAATCAATTGGTGATTTTAGATCGGTTGCAATATATATCCCGTTCAGTCCTACAATTTATTTTCATCTACTAAACTTTAACCAATAAAATTTGTCTCTAAGGGTTTACGTACTGTGTATCTCTTTATTTTTCTTATATAAATATCCATCAAATGCAAGGTTCAAGAGCCACTCAAGATAGAGTATCCTTGAATAATGTTGTATGAGTATAAAAAGAGGAGTTCATTTTTTGAGGTTATTTTTATTCGAAGAGGATGTGCTTTCTGGTGCGGTGGATATAGACTCGGAACGACAAATCGGGGTGCCGAGTTCGAATTCCAATTAAATTAGTTGCATTCACTTACACACAATTACCCTTGGGAAAGGTATTAATCCGTCTCTTCCCTCCAGTTATGGGTTAAATAATAGGACAGTTTGCGTTCTATAGCCTTGGCTGGCAACCAGTCTACCGCAGAAAGCAATGACAACCTATTGCAGGATAATCTTCTGCCCAGTCAGTCATGTCTCTTTCGAGACATGATCGCCCAAAGTGTGTATCACGTATGACATTTAATTGACTGATAAACGATTGGGTGATAATATCTATTTCGAGATATGACTGACTGGTCAGAAGATTTTCTCGCAGTAGGTTGCCATTACTTCCTACGGTAGACTGGTTACCAACTAAGGTTATAGTAACCAATTTCCTGCAATTTAACCCATAGCTGGAGGGAGAAATGACAGATTCATACCTTTCCCAATTGTATTTGCGTGTAAGTGAATGCAACAAATTTAACTGGAATTCGAAATCGGCTCTCCGATTTTTTCGTTCCGAGCAGATAACCACTGGACCACAACATTTATTATTATCTGAGTTCGTCTTCAACTTTTTTTTTTTTTGCTGGGGAAGGCTAGGTGATAAGTCTCATATCACAGCTTTTACCAGCAGCTTAGAGACGCAAACCTTTCCTCCGTACATGAGCTTTTCCAAGCAACGCTGCACCAATACACCGCCAACGATTTTAGGCATCCCCTAGCCGCCTTGCAAATGAAAAAGATTCCTGGAAATAATCCATACTGCGTTAAGCACAAAAATCGACAAGTTTTTTTGTTGCTTAGTACATCTCTCCAGTTTGTCCAGTGACATTTTTGCATCAATATATTTTCGTCAGATGCACCTTCACAATCCGCATCAATCCGCATCTTCTACATTTTTTTTTTAATTTCTGTTGTGGGATCTCACCCTTTTGTATATGATAATGGACTCGACTGAGTGTACATATACTCCTGCCATAGAGAGAGTTGCAGTTTGCAGTGGAGAGTAATCATAGAGATCCGTTACAGTTATCGGAGAGTTCCGTGAGATACCGAAGTTACCCAGAGACCAGGCTAGAATAATATACCCGGATATACTATTTCCAATGACTTCACTTCAAAACTTGTATATATTTATTTTCTTACTAATAGTATTCTTGGATTTACTAACCCGCGTTCCAGTTTGTATATTACGTTCAATATAACCTAGTTTTCTATCTCCATATCTGTTTTTGTTGTTCATTATTTAGTGCGGTTCCTCATCCGGAATCCACAACACTTTCCCTCGCATTTTTGAAGTTATTCGTGGTTGTTCTTGTAAACAAAAGTAAAAATACAATTACTTTCCAAACGCTTGTCAATCAAGATGGCCATATTCATCATAATCTTCACTTTTCCATTCTCGACTACTGAGAGAGATGAATGTTCGTACCACGTCTCTGTGCACTAAACGCCATACTTCCTGCATAGTTCCCCGAATATTCTGAGGGCTACTTTGTCATTGGTTCGTCTGCTGCTGCTGCTGCTGCTGCTGCTGCTGCTGCATCACTATTATTATAATTATTGTGATTATTTCTCTTAAACTTACCTCCAAATCAAATTGTTTGTTCAATAAAAAAAAACGGTCCTTGATCAGTGCCAACCTTTATATCAGGACGGTGCAAAAGTCTTTGCCGATTTAAAATTTCATCTTGAGAATAAAAAACTGTGAGTTTTTAAAAATCTTTATTCATAACAATAACGACCTTTGCTCTCTATAACTTGATTCCATCTATCAACGAGCTTATAAATGCCTCGCTTCTAATATTCTTTAGATTTTGATGTGAAATCATCTAAATGGTTTTGTAATCCTCGAAATAAGCGATAATCCGAGGGGGCTAGGTCAGGAGAATATGCAAGATAGGGCAAGATTTCCCAACCACATTCTCCTAGATCTGTGGTCAGTAGTGCTGTGTGAGAACGAGCATTATCATGATGGAAGATGACTCCCTTTCTGTTGAGTAAAGAAGGTCGTTTTCTGCTCAAAGCAATTTTCAAAGGACGAAGTTGATCACAATAGAGACTAGCAGTAATGGTTTGACTGTTGTCTAAAAGTCCATAATGAATGATCTCGTCAATACCCCACCATACGCTCAACATGATCTTTTTGGAATGGTGTTCTGCTCTCGGTTGCTGAACTGATCCTTCTGCTCGATTTATCCACGATCGCCGACGTTAAACGTTATTGTAGAGATTCCACGTCTCATCACTTATGACAAGCCTACCCAAAAGTGGTGTTTGAAGGCGTCGTGAAAGCAAAAAAACACGTTGTCCCAGGTTCTCTGGAGACAGTTTGTGCGGGATCCATTTTCCGATTACTACAATTTTCCCCATTCTTTTCAGTTGGCATGACGCAGTATTATGGGATACATTAAATTGGTGTGCAAGTTCTCTAGAGGTTACCGTAGGGCTTTGAGTAACAGCGGCATTCAACACATCTGAATCAAGTTTCTTTTTTTTTTTTTTTGAGGTGGGGCGACCACCTCTAGCCTTATCTTTCAAGTTGAAATTTCCTTTCCGAAAACCGGAAAACTACCACCTACAATTTCTTTCTTTCACTGCATCAATTTCATAAGCATCCTGAATAGATCGTGCTGCTGCCTTTGCATTGGAACCTCTGTGAAATTCATAGAGTAGAGCATGCCTAATGTGTTCTTTAGATGGAAAGAACATAGGTAAGAATATTGCAGAAAATTATGAATGATGCTTTAATAATCTTTAAGAAAAAGTTATAAATTAATCATGGTGATATGTTTAAGTAATAACAATATGCATAAAATAGATTACAATTATTTAAAATACCCCTTTAACAAACCGGCAAAAACGTTTGCACCGACATGACATACATACATATATATATATATATATATATATATATATATATATAGAGAGAGAGAGAGAGAGAGAGAGAGAGAGAAAGAAAGAAAGAAAGAAAGAAAGAAAGAAAGTAGAGCATGTCTAATGCGTTCTTTAGATGGAAAGTACATGAGCGAGGATATTTCAGAATGATGCTTTAATAAACTGTAAGACAAAGTTATAAATTAATCATGGTGATATGTTTAAGTAATAACAATATGCATAAAATAGATTACAGTTATTTAAAATGTCCCTTTTACAAACCAGCAAAAACGTTTGCACCGACCTGATAATATTTTTTTTTACTTTTCGCCGCACGCAAGTTTTTCACCGAGTGGTTTTGATCTATTACGCTAGCGCTGTACGGTTAACAGTTGCCCAGGGGGAAATCGACAGGTTTTGCTTATATGCACTAAATGCAATCTATTCAAAATCAATCACGTTGAGGACGTTTGAGTGTTGCCAAAAATCGATATTTCTACTATGCTATTACTTTTGGCCGAACTTAATCAAAAAGAAATAGAGATTTACACTTGTTGATAGAAACATCATTATTAAAACGATTTTGTTTTTGGTTTTTTTTTTAATTATTTTCCTAGTTTTTATGTTCTTTACATTTTTTGTTTCTGAAATTCGCAAACAATTACTAAAACTCAAAAATAAACAAAATGAAATAACTAAAATTTACATTTGAGCTCACGTTCATATTTTTAATAATTCTTTTGATTGAAACATATTGTCTGGAGTATATATAAAAATAGTAGTATCATTGTTCTATAAAGTATTTAAACGTTTTCTTTATTCAATTACCGTGTTTTGGCTGAGGCGTTATGTGATCTTGTATTAAAATTAATAAATTTATAAATAGCAACATAATTCAATAGATAAACAACATATGATAAATAAAGTGGAATGACGATATAGAATCCATAGCTAAATCCGCTGCTAAGAAGGTCGGTTCTCTGTGCAGGGCCAGGAAGTTTTTCTCGCCTGAAACAAACCTGCACAAATATAAATCTACCATCCGCCCGTGCATTGAATACTGCTACGATATCTGGTCGGATGCTCCTGCTATCCACCTACGGGTCCTTGAAGAAATCCAACAGAGAATCTGAAATGTGATTGATCCCGACGTGGCAGCTCCGATAAAGTCATTTTCTCATGTGGCTTCCCTGTGTCTCTTCTACAAATATTTTCATGGCTTCTGCTCTGATGAACGTATCTCACTGGTACCACCTATACATGAATTTACTCGAGCCACAAGATTAGCAACTAGGTCCCACCCTTTTACTGTGAAACCAATAAATTGTAAACGCAAATTCTACTCCAGCATCTTCTTCTCTCGCACTTCCCACCTGTGGAATTCCCTTTCGTTTACTTGATTTCCCGACAACTACAATCTTCAAGAATTCACTAACTTGCATCCTCTCTCTGATACCCCCTGTAACCTGTCACTCTTTCTCATACTTTTCCTCCTATGTAACCCCCTGCAAAACAGTGGCAGTAAAATGCCTTGCTTGGGGCGATATGATTATATATATATAAAAAAATTCTATACTATTATAATGTAGATATAAAGTGGGGGATCAATTCTACATTACAATCGATATATAAACTGATCCCTTATTTTATGGTCACAGTCATCCTTCTCTTACCCACTTCCTGACAGCCCCTATAACCTGTCTATCTTTCTCATAATTTACCTCCTATGTAACCCCCTGATCAACAGTGGCAGTATAATGCCTTGCTTGGATCGACACGATTATAAAAAAAACACAATGTATAAAACATAATACTCTTTATTAAATTAATAAAGTTATGAAAATTATATCCGATGCATTCTCTGATCTTGTATTAAATTTTGAAATGAAGCAGTATTATTATTAATTAATGGAATATTCGGGTTAGTTAATTTTTTTATATATATTCCTCGGGTTACGTCGTTTCGAGTTAAGTCGTTCTCGATTATACGTCGTTTGTCAAAAAATATATAGAAAAATAAAAATCAAGTTTAAGTCATTTTATTCGGCTTTACGATAGTCCGCCACAAATACTGAAGTCGTAATGTCACGAGAACAGCGTTAAATGAAGATAAAATCATTTTATTGTACAATAAATACGAATAAAGTATATAAAACCATATTAAAATACGTATGAAAAATTGACTGTAAATATTAGTAAATTTAACATAATTTATTTTCTACTATCGCAAAATAATCTTAATAACTGTGTTTGTTATTTAACTTTACAAAATCATTTTAATTTTTTTAATATCTTAGAGCAAAACACATACACAAATAAAGAGTCCGCGATATACTGTTAAGATATTATATTACACATTTTCAAATATGTACGTACATGTATTCGCAAATTTAATTCTTTTGCAAAACCCTTGTCGTGGCTTAAATTTTCGATTCATACTATTCTCAGTATCCTTTTGTAGAACCACATTTCAGTTTCAAACGTACATTTTATGTTTCCCTGCTTAGAATGTTTTCAAAAAGTGAAAGATAAAAATTGGAGATGGAAGTTGATTTTGTTTTTCCTTGATGGAAATTTTCAGAAAACAATTACTCGTTAAAAATAGCAATCAAATCTAAACTCAAAAAATAAAAAAATAAATAAAATACAAAATCGCTTACCGAACAAATTAACAGGATATTAGCATTTTTGCCTTGACACAAAATAACGTTTAGAAATCTAAGTCAATTTCTCCGCGTATTTAGATCTTCATTACGTTCAACCACAGTTTTGACTTTGATGAGAACAGATATCAAACTTTAAAAAATGACAGACAAAAACAATACATGTAAACCTCGGTTTACGTCGTTTCGATGTAAGTCATTCTCGATTATACAAGTTAACCAAAAAAGTTCTGTTCGTTTTTAAAGGAAAAAAGAAAACACTTCACAGTATGTGTAACTTATATTTAGTCTTCGAAGTAATCGCCATCGGCATTCAGCACCTTCTGTCAACGTGTCTCCAGCTGTTCAATGCCCTTGTGGTAGAACTCAGGGCGGGGGTTGAGGCAAAGAGGCCCGTGAGGGGTTTGCGCAAGTATACTTCATTGGTGAAATATTTCCCAAGATGATTATCCAGGGAGTGGAAGTGGTGGTAATCGAATGGGGCAAGCTAAGTTGAATAAGGTGGATGACACAAAGTCTCCCACCCAAGTTGCTGTATGGTATCCCTGACCACTCGCGCGACATGCGGCCTGGCGTTGTCATGGAGGAAAAGCACACCTTTGCGATTCACCAATGCTGGCTCCTGCTGGCGCAATACCTGTTGCAGACGTTTTAATTGCTGCGAGTATAGGTCTCCAGTGACCGTTTGGGCCGTTGGCAATAATTCATAATGAATCAGGTTCTTCAAGCTTTCCTTCCTCATTACATGTCCCAGAAACTTTAATTGTCTCTTCCTGATGCTCAATATTAATTTTCCTATGTGATGTCCGTTCTTCAATATGGCAGTAAATATTCGATAATATCAACAAAGATGAAGGGAAATCTTGAAGCTGCTGAAATGTGGTTCTACAGAAGGATGCTGCGGATATCGTGGACTGCGCATGTGAGGTGTTGGAAAGAATGGAAACAAAAAGGAAATTAATATTGAGCATCAGGAAGAGACAATTAAAGTTTCTGGAACATGTAATGAGGAAGGAAAGCTTGGAGAACCTGATACTAACAGGCCAGACAGAGGGAAAAAGAGACAGAGGAAAGCAGCGGATAACATATTTGAAGGGCCTGAGCAGATGGATGACAGAATGGGGGCTGCAAGACGTTACAGAAAAAAGCGTGCTAAGAGCCACCAGGGATAGAGAGACGTGGAAGGCCATGATAGCCTACGTCCTGAAAGAACAAGGCACATAGAAGAAAAAGAATGTTGCAATTACTTTCTTTGGTAGACTGGTTGCCAACTAAGGCTAGAGAATCTAAGCTGTCCTTATATTTAACCTATATTTGAAAGAAGAAGAGATGGATTAATACCTTTCCCAATTATATTTTATTTACGCGTAAGTGAATACAATGAATTAACTGGAATTCGAACTCAGCTCTCCGATTTCTCGTTCCGAGACGATATCCACTGCTCCACATCTATATCTTGGTTGGTGTGCAATAATGAATACCAGTGAAAAGGACAAGATTTTGCCGAGTTGTTAAATAATATCTTGGTACATGTAGAATTTTGCCAAGAAGTGTATTTTGCACTGGGCGACGCAGGTATATGTCAGTGAGTCAGAAGACATAGGTCACGGACGAATTTTGATTTGACGCCCAGGGGCAAGAATAGGTCAGCACCCAAGGTGTGCTAGAGTGAGGCGGATAACGCTTGTCGGGCGGATTAACTATTTAAGTGACGTCAACTGTCACAGAGCGTCAGTAAAGATTTGAATCAAGTAGTGGCGGACAGCAGTTAGAGATAAAAAAAAACAAAAAACAGCTAACCGAGCGCAGTGCACGCTGCTACCATGGTGCGGGTGTGCTAACAACCCCGACCAAACCAACCTCACTCCACGCCAAGTCACCGAAGAGAACAGAATAAAATGATAACTGCATATTTTTATTTATATATGAAGTGTTCAGACTGTCATTTTAACAGTGAAAAAGAGGATCGATGTTATCAGCTTTGAAAAAGCAAGTCATTTTGATTTTTTTTTAATCGTATCACCCCGAGCAAGGCGGTAACGCCACCGATGTGCAGGGGTCTACGTAATAATGAAAAGATTGGAAAAGAGAAAGCCAGAAACCACATTCTAAACAGGAAACAAGGGATGAGTCTCTTAATCTGTTCAATAGACGTGGGTGGAGTGTGAACCGGGCGATAGATAGATTTATCTACACCAATTGAGAAAAAAAAGGTTGCATTATATTTCGTTGATTCATCTTTCGAAAAAGATAATCAACATTCGGTTCGAACCTATTCTCGCCAAATGGATTGCAGTTTATGGTCCGTCATTTATGAGATAAAAACACACTGTCATTTTGATTGCAGCATTATCGTCGACGAAGAAGTATATATCCGTTGAATTGGGTATATGTGTTATATACCCAATTCAACGGATATATACTTCTTCGTTGACGATAATGCCTGTCCTATATTAAAAACTAAAATTTATTTGTTTGTAAGTTTAAAATAGTTTCTTATATGATTGAAAATGCATTTATAAATAAAATACAGAACTGGGAATGGTTATTTGTGGTTTGGCCTAGTGACAAATAAATTTAGAGACAAGCAGACTCGACCTATTTAGTTATATATATTTTTTTTTTTTTTTTTGCTCAAGTCCCTTCTCCTGGAACAAATTACAGACGTAATGTGAGGTAAATCTGTACTGGAATGTTCTCGGAGAGATCCACTTCCCAGAGTGTGGCAAAAGGACTAAACATTGAAATGTATACTGTTGGAAATTATACAAATGTAACGGGTCTCCTCATTGGATGACGAATCCACCACATTGTTTTAAAACATTCCTGCTGATTGGCTGAGTTAAGCCGACCTCGTTTCGAACCTTTGGCGGGCCTAGAACAGAAGGGAAGATTTCCGGCCTTTTGGTTAGCCGGCTTCGACAGAGCACGGTCGCATTTTAGTACCGCTCCTTCTTATATGTTGCCGCGGGGCCTACAGTGGGCGCCCTCATGTCTCTATTTCCCGAGACAGTTATACCAATCAAGGTATCTTCATTAGGCTAATGCCTTATCATTTTATTCAGAGAGACTTTCTCCAAATCAATCGTACCCTTTGAGGTATCCTTTTTTGGCTATTGCCTTACTTGTAGAGAAAACTTCTCTAAGAATTCTTCAAGACGAGGCCGAATCGACCTTCTTTCGACCGAATTGGAAACGGCTGTAGAACCCAGACCTCAGAAGAAATATTCCTGAACGTCGCGGAATTTGCGGCTCCATACGTGAACTTCACCACCTTCCAAGACGAGGCCGAACTCACTCAAGTCTCCAGAAGCAAGCCAACTACCGTCTCGAAAAGAGACTATATACCAAGCTGAGCAGTTTTGCAAGACTAATAAACTTGTTGTTAATCCCCAGGTATGTCTTGTTATAGTTGTTGATTTCCACCCACTGCTCGAGCTCTGAGCTATGTGGGAATAATTTCTCACAATACCGCTTCTGGGGATAATGAGCTCTCTCGTAAAAAAATAAGAATAAATTTGATGTGAGGTTCATTATTTTTCATGAGCACCATGACATCTGCAAAAATCGAAAGATATTGTTTTTTATTTATTTTTTAGAAGATCCTGTTCATAATTTAGATACAATATTAAATAGATCCCAAAGAGTTATGTGTAATTTGTTTTTATTTACAAACTTTAAGTTTTAATTTTTTTCTTACGTCATTGATAACTGCGTGCTACCGATGTCTTCTTTCCCCATTCGTAGCCGTAGGCAGTAAATATTTTCTTGGCTCTGACGAACATGGGTCAATGGTGCCCCCTCCACAAGAATTTACTAGGGCAACCAGACTGGCAACAAGGTCTCACCATTTTACAGTTAAATCAACCAAATGCAGGCAACAATTCTACTCCGTCAGCTTATTTTCTCGCGCTTCCCGTCTGTGGAACTCCCTTCCATATACTTGCTTTCCTGATGGCTACAACCTCCAGGAATTTAAATGCAAAGTCAATTCCCATCTCTTATCCACTTAACTTCAGCCCTTTCCACATCACTCCATGTATCTTGTTCTTTTTCTTTTCTGTTTACCTTCGCAACTGTCTTCCCTCCTGTGTTCACATCCTCCTCTTGCCTTTTCTCCTTCATCTCCTGTAGCTGTTTCGTCTTTCTCTTCACTCATTTCCTGCCTAAAGATTTAACTCTCTTATGTAACCCTCTGCACATCAGTGGCGGTACCGCCTTGCTTGGGGTGAAATGATTTTAAAAAGTTGTTAAATACGTAAGCGCTATTTCAAACTTGACATTTCTGAATAGAAACAAAGTTCAGCTAACTCTTTACAAAGGCAGAGAATGATTTTACTTTGCGCTTATATAAAGAACCCCTCTTTTAAAATTACATTAAACCTTTTTTTAAACCTGACAAATGTCATTGTTTGAGGAAGGACTGATGAATGCTTATCTAAAAAGAAAATTTCCCCGCACCCCTAGAAATTATTCTCCATTTTTTACAAGAAAAGTTAAAATCAATTTTCTATATTTATGTTTAACTAGCAGTATAGCCCGGCGTTGCTCGGGTGTAATGAAAGCTTTAAAATTAATTCATGGTCATGGGGCTCAGATTCTTTGGACGTTAGCACGAAAGACTAAAAAAAAGCAATAGTTGTTTCCAGTTAAAGCGAAACCGTAGACTGAAAGAAAAATGTATGGATGTAAGTCAATTTTTGATTTTCTGGTATCAATATCAAATGAGTTTTTTTCGTCGTAAACTGAATTTTGAAGGCTAAATAAGTCCTCCGAGTAGATGGTATCATGGCTGAGACTAAGAACTACATTATACCTACTTACAGCCAAACCCGAAGTAAAAACTAAAATAAAAGTGCTGAAAAAATACAGACATACAGGCAGATAAACAGATACACACACAAACATCTTACCTTTTATATATATATTATCAATTCTCTGCACTATTGTAAGAACTGCAACCTTGAAACTTCTAAATATCGTTTCTTATGTGTTTGTCTATTAGTGTATCAAATTTGATTAAAATCGGACCACTCCTTCTACAACCCGATTTTTTCGATTATCAATTTTCAATATTTATCGGGGGTACCTCGACACAAAACCTAGCTAAGAACACTCGCAGACGCTTATAGTACAACTGTGTAAATTTTCAAGAAAATCGGTTCAGCCGTTTCAAAGTCTATAGGTAACGGACACACACACACACACACACACACACACACACACACACACACACAGACAAAGTTCCATTTATAAAAAGTTTAGATTTAGATACCTTCCAACTGTTAATAAAGAAAATGTTTTAAATATATTTCTATAAGATAGAAATATATTTGCATATCTTAGGAACACGTGTTTTATGGATGACACTTGAATCAGTTTATGCACGGAGGGATGTGACTAGATAAACACCGGAATGGCAGCATTTGAGCTTTTTCGTTTTAAATCGTATTTACTCTATGCAAGAGAATAAAGCCTCTAAGATACAAACGGTTACTGGGTGTGAATCAATTAGAAAACAAAAACTTTACGAAGAAGCGAGAAGTGTAGAAGAGTAATAAAGAAGGCACTAAATAAAGATCGACATTGCATTTGAATTTTTTAAGATCAAAGTTGGCCGGAAAGCATGGAGTCGAACGAGAATCCTACAAGCGAGAAAAGAAACTGTTAGCATAGAACTTACGGTCATATCTTGACAATTCAACTGTAAACTCATGAGACCTTGTTAACCTAGTATTGTGTTTAAATTCATAAATTCTAGGTTCTATAGCTAAGAACTCATCCAAAACATTACCATGAAGGTATTTATAGAAAGACACAGGGAAGAAACTTTTCAGCGATGAGAAAATGACTGTAGCCGAAATACCAGTTCAAGACTAATAATAAAACAGATTTATTTTTTCGATTTTATCAAGAATCACTACATATATAGCAGCAGCATCGGACCATATCTGGCAGCAATTAACTTAATATGGGCAAAACATGGGTAGACCTATACAGTACTATGCAAAAGTATTAGGACAAGAACTATTTTATCTTTTATGGGGCATCAAAATAATTGCGACAATTTACCAATCGCACCTGGTATATATACAGTACTGTGCAAAAGTATTAGGGAAAGAACTATTTTATCTTTTATGGGGCATATTGACAGAAAATAAACAATTTATTTGATTTACCCAAAAAATGCTTTAATAAGAAAAACATACTTGTTACAAAATAAATTTAATATTTAGTATAATAGCCTTTTGCTTTGATTCTGTCAGGCATTGACATCACAAGCTTCGTCAATGTATCTAATGGTATCTCCTACCAAGCAGCTTGTATTTGTTCCCAAAGTGTGTCTTGCAAAGTAACATTAGATTAATCGATTCGAGAGGGGGAATAAGAAAAAAAGTCAGTCATATCCAACGATAATAGAATAATAAGTAGTTTCAAAATAACCTGTTTAATAGAAAATAGGAAAAATTAAATATAACTTCTTTTTAATACATTTCTTTTACACCTAGTTTTAAATAATCGATATTTATTAGCAATTTACTTGGCTTTTTACCCTGTATTTGAATTTTAATGAGATGTTTAGGAAATCACCCCTGTCCTAATACTTTTGTACACTACCGGTAGTGTGCAAAAGAGTTAGGACAGGGGTGATTTTAAACTTTATTTTGATGCCTCATAAAAGATAAAATAGTTCTTGTTCTAATACTTTTGCACAGTACTGTATGTAAGATAAATTATGGAGAGAAAACTTGTCTAGCACGACACAGTGAAACAACGTTTTTTTATAATCGTTTCACCCCGAGCAAGGCATTCCACTGCCACTATTGCGCAGGGTTTTACACAGGGGGAAAAGTGATGAGAAAGGATGGTTAGATATAGGAAATGTCAGAAGGAGGGTGATAGACGGGTAAGGACACCGAGAATGAGGGTTGGGTAGATGGTGAGAGTGTTGGGGGAATAGAAGGAAGTTAGTGTGATAGGAGGTGTCTATTGACCTTACATTTAAACTCCTGGAGATTGTAGCTGTCGGGAAAGCAGGCATGTAAAAGGGAATTCCACAAGCGGGAAGCACGAGAAAAGAAGTTTTTTTTTTTATCATTTCACCCCAAGCAAGGCATTCCACTGCCACTGTTGCGCTTGGGGCTACATGGGGGAAGGTAAATAGAAAGAGTGGTTAGATATAGGAAATGTGGGGGGTGACAGATAGTTGGGTGAGTGGGAAGAGTGTTTGAAAGAATGGAAGCGAGTTAGTTTGTTAGGAGGTGTCTATTGACCTTACATTTAAAATCCTGAAGATTGTAGCCGTCGAAGAAGCAGTCTTGTGGAAGGGAATTCCACAGCCGGGAAGTGCGAGAAAAGAAACTGTTGGAGTAGAAGTTGCGGTTGCATTTTATTGGTTTCACTGTAAAAGGGTGGGATCTAGTTGCTAATCTAGTATCTCGTTCAAATTCGAACCTAGGGGGCACCAGTGATCTAAGTTCATCGGAGCAGAAGCCGTGAAAGTATTTATAGAAGAGACACAGGGAAGCCACGTCGCGCTGGTGAGAGAGAGACTGCAGGCGGTCTGCTAAGTTGGTATCGATCACATTACAGACCCTCCGCTGTACCTTGTCGAGAATCCGACGGAGAATAGCAGGGGCATCTGACCAGATATGGCAACAGTATTCAATGCACGGGCGGATGGTAGATTTATAAATGTGCAGGATAGATTCAGACGATAAAAACCTTCGGGCCCTGCACAGAGAACGGACTTTCATAGCAGCGGATTTAGCAATGGATTCGATATAGTCATTCCATTTGAGGTCCGCTGAAAGTGTGAGAGTTGGAGTAGAAATTACGGTTTCATCTTATCTGTTTCACTGACCTAGCAATAGAGTCAATATCGTCTTTCTACTTTATGCCAAAGTAGAATGTCAACGCAAGAAGGTGCAACGTGTTACTCTCATGGAGATCAGCACCAATCATATTGATGGAAGGCAAAAACGTAATAGAGAACAGTTTTGTTTTAGAGGCGTTAAAATTAATAAATTATTCTTTTCCACTGTTAACAACAGACTGTAGATCGTTTTTTAGATATGTGACCACCAATTTTATCTTATCGATCATTTCAGGCTTAATATCGACTCAGAAACTTAAAATGTCGAAGATAATAATTATATCAGTTTATAACAAAAAGTTTCAATAAAAATTCTCTTCCACACGATTGCTTCCCCGACGGCTACAATCTCCAGGAGTTTAAATGTAAGGTCAATAGACACTTCCTAACACACTAACCTGCTCCCATTCTATCAAACACTCTTCCCATCTGCCCAACCCTCATCCTCGCTATCCTTACTCATCTGTCACCTTCCTCCTGAATTTCCCTATGTCTAACCACTCCTTCTCTTTACCATCCCCTATGTAGCCCCATGCGCAATAGTGGCAGTGGAATGCCTTGCTTGGGGTGAGATGATTAAAAAAAAAACACTCTTCCCATCTACCCAACCCTCATCTTCAGTATCCTTACCCATCTATCATCCTTCTTCTGATATTTCCTATATCTAACCACTCTTTCTCATCACCTTCCGCTATGTAACCCCTTGTGCAGTAGTGGCAGTGGAATGCTTTGCTTGGGGTGAAATGATTAAAAAAAAAATGTATATATATATATATATGTTGCAACTTCTACTCCAACAGCTTCTTTCTTCGCACTTCCCGACTGTGGAATTCTCTTCCACACGATTGCTTCCCCGACGGCTACAATCTCCAGGAGTTTAAATGTAAGGTCAATAGACACCTCCTAACACACTAACCTGCTCCCAATCTATCAAACACTCTTCCCATCTGCCCAACCTTCATCCTCGCTATCCTTACTCATCTGTCACCTTCCTCCTGACATTCCCTATGTCTAACCACTCCTTCTCTTTACCATCCCCTATGTAGCCCCATGCGCAATAGTGGCAGTGGAATGCCTTGCTTGGGGTGAGATGATTAAAAAAAAAAAAGGTGATGAAATGTAGCAAAATATAAAAGAAATAATAACAACAAAAATCCATGAATCAACTTTATCTAAAAAAAAAACTGGTTAAATTAATGCAGGACTCAAGCAGGATTTTGCGGTAATTTAAGATAAAGACACCCGCAGAAGGTTTAAGATTATTCTTCTTCTGTCCCTTCATTATTCGTATATATGGGGTAACAGTGAGTTAAGTTCATCGGAGCAGAAGCCGTAAAAGTATTTGTAGACGAGACACAGGGAAGCCACACTGCGTCGGTGAGGAAGCGACTGTATCCTAGCTGCCAAGTCGGGATCGATCACATTACAGATTCTCCGTTGGATTCGGTCGATGAAACCTCAGTGGATAGCAGGAGCACCGGACCAAATATGGCAACAATACTCAATGCACGGGCGGATGGTAGATTTGTATATGTGCAGGATTGTTTGGGACGGGAAAAACTTCCTGGCCCTACACAGAGAACTGACTTTCTTAGCAGCGGATTTAGCTATGGATTCTATATAGTTATTCCACTTGAGGTTTGGTGTGAGAGTTAACCCGAGGTGGCGCAGTGTTTCGCTTTCAGAGAGAGATGCCTGATCCATGTTAATGGGCGGGAGGAACGATTGTCTGTGGTGGTTATTAGATAGCAGCTTCGTTTTGGAAGCATTAAAATTTACGAGCCATTTCTTACCCCAGTCCACCAAGGATTGGAGGTCCTTCTCAAGCTCAGCAGCGAAGTTTACTTTTTCAGCCTCGGTAGATTTTTGATCGAGAGGAGAGTAAATCGTAGTGTCGTCAGCATATGAATAATTTCTTGGGGCACGGGGGATATGTTTTATAGATAAGCATTTATCAAACGTTCCTCAAACTACATTTGCAGGATTAAAACATATTGGTTTAATATGATTTTAGATGGCTGTTCTGCTTATAATATAATGTAGACTTTATGATCACATCAGTTCACTGTTGAATTAGATGCAGCCGTAGGCTTTATGCGAACAGTTTCTTCTCTCACATAACTCGCTTGTGAAACACTCTCCCAGTTTCATATCTTCCAGACAACTTTGATCTCCAAAGATTTAATGCCATGTAGAACCAAATTTCGGTTGCTTCATGTCTTTCTTTCATTTTTGATGAAATTGTCCAGCAATGGCTTCCATATTGAATAACAAACATCACATAGCAATCCAGTACTCTCTTCAGTGTCTCTAGCGTAATCTTCCTGTCTCTTAATACTCTGCTTAGATTTCAAAAGGCATTTTTGTCCATGCCAATACGTTATCTACTGTCTTCCTCATAACTTTTATATTATCCGCGATTCTTCGTAATGCTTTTTTTTCTAATCATTTCACAACTAGTGACAACTTCTTGCTTAGTAGCTTTATTGACTTGTATGGGGTAACATTATACCAAAATCTGTTCGGCAGAGTGGTACCTTGCTAAGAAAGTATTTTGCAAGAGGAAATACAAAATACTTCAGGATTCTTTGAATTTCTTCAAATTGGAAAACAGCCCAAATTTATCAAAACGCATTTTCAGTGAAAAATTTAAAATTTGCATTTTCAATGGTGTTTATATTAATTTTTTCCTCATCATCTGATTGACTAATTTGTCTTTCATTTTTATCTCATCGTGTTATTCTTATATTTTCAATTTCAAATATGCTGGCTACTTTATTTCCACCTTGTGTATTAAGGATGCCCGATAAATTTCAACTCTCTTCTTGGCGTAAAGTTTCAGCGTCCTTTTTACTTCCATTTTCTCTAAAACTTCGTCGTTGGTCACATGTTCCGTCCATGGTATTCTAAGCATCCTTATGTACAACCACATTTCTATAGTGTGTATGGGTAGGACTTGAAAGCTATCACAATGGGTTTAGTAAAATAAAGGAAGGCAAAATAAGGTGTTGGGTATAACCTATTTAATATTCATTAATATTTCGAGATTAAAATCTCATTTTCAGAATGGTAGGATAGCTTGTTTTCACGTCCGTCTGTTCGTGGACCGTGCCTTTCAAAGAATGGTCATCCTTCGCTGCTACTGCTGTCGTTGATTGCAGTAAGTGTGTTTGTGCGTGTGTGTATCTGTAAAGATGTTTGAGCATGTATGTTTGTGTGTGTTTATGGTTTATATATGTGTGCATTGACCGACAAGAGGATTTGGCTTTGTCGCTTCTTTGTTAACAATAAACAAGCCAATCAAGTATGTTATGCATTGCTTTCGCCTGTATTTTTTCGCTCTGTTCTGTGAGCGTCAGATTCTCCAAGCCCTTTTTCCTCATTACATGTTCTAAAAATTTCAGCTGTCTTTTCCTTATGTTAAGTATGTTTTCTTTTCGTTTCCATCCTCAGCATCCTTCTGTAGAACCAAATTTGACTACTTCATGTCTTTCTTTCATTTTCGATGAAATTGTCCAGCATTCGCT
This sequence comes from Ascarosepion bandense, assembly GCA_037127315.1. Lineage (NCBI taxonomy): Eukaryota > Metazoa > Mollusca > Cephalopoda > Sepiida > Sepiidae > Ascarosepion > Ascarosepion bandense. Next base: position 36,288 of record JBBBDQ010002560.1, on the reverse strand, counting down.
TCCATATTGAAGAACAAACATCACATAGCAATCCAGTACTCTCTTCAGTGTCTCTAGCATAATTTTCCTGTTTCTTAATACTCTGCTTAGATTTCGAAAGGCATTTTTGTCCATGCGAATACGCTTTCAAGTCTCAGTATCCGACATTCCGTATTCTGTTAGAACACTTCTCACGTATTTAAATTCCTTGCCTGCTTCTCCGATCTGCAATTAGCATTTTTGGGCTCCTCTTTTTACTGATGACCATGCATTCAGTTTTCTTGTAGTTTATGTTTAGTCATTTCTTTTCGCTTTCTTTAGCTAACTTCTGTAGAAGGTTTTGTTGTTTCCTTTCCACTTCTCCTATCAGCATTGTATCATCTGCATATTGCAAAAATAATTGTTACGTTTATTTTTGTTGTGGACCCAGAATAGGTCCGGAAGAAAAACACGAACTCGGGTATTAGTGAAACATATATATTTATCAAAAGAACAAATACAGTGGGTTGCACGTCCGTCGGACTGCCAAGTATTAGACCAGAGTGACTCAATTCAACTCAAATCAACTCCACCCCGAGAGGCATATTCTCCCGTTATTCATAATAATAGGAATATTTCATTATAGTCCAAAAATGGGTAGGTTCCATAACAATATTGAGACAGAAAAAGGCGATTCTTAATCTGATTAAGCCGTATTCTTCCTAGAAGCTCACAAGGTCAGTGTAATGCTAAAATGCAGCTAAAGCATTAACGCAACATAGTCTTCATTTGTTTTATCATTATTATTCGCTAGTGATACCCTCTGAAATTCATGAGTCTATCATATCAACCATCACTGTTTTCTTTTTATCAAGGTCGGAAGATCATTAGGGCGGCATTTTGTTTCATAACATAGGTGACCAATGTAGGTAGTTGCTGATCATTAGGGCGGCATTCTGTTTCATAACATAGGTGACCAATGTAGGTGGTTGCTGATCATTAGGGCGGCATTCTGTTTCATAACATAGCTGACCAATGTAGGTGGTTGCTGATCATTAGGGCGGCATTCTGCTTCATAACATAGCTGACCAATGTAGGTGGTTGCTGATCATTAGGGCGGCATTCTGTTTTATAACATAGCTGACCAATGTAGGTGGTTGCTGATCATTAAGGCGGCATTCTGTTTCATAACATAGCTGACCAATGTAGGTGGTTGCTGATCATTAGTGGGGGCATTCTGTTTCATAACATAGCTGACCAATGTAGGTGGTTGCTGATCATTAGGGCGGCATTCTGTTTCATAACATAGCTGACCAATGTAGGTGGTTGCTGATCATTAGGGCGGCATTCTGTTTTATAACATAGCTGACCAATGTAGGTGGTTGCTGATCATTAGGGCGGCATTCTGTTTTATAACATAGCTGACCAATGTAGGTGGTTGCTGATCATTAGGGCGGCATCTGTTTCATAACATAGCTGACAAATATAGGTGGTTGCTGGGCGACTGACTCGTTCTGCACTGTAACTATGTGTCTAGAGCAGTATCGCATTCAAAAGTCATTGTTTTGCTTTTGAGTAGTGTCCTGCAAAGCGCATTCTACGTTAGTGTAGGACTGCAAAATTATCAGGTTTGATTCATAGAGTTGTAATTTAGTTGGATGCTGTCTCTTGGAGATTTTAGTTAATGTCCAAGCAGTGGCACCATACATTGAAACCGACACTTCATTCTTCTTACCTTACTCTGTTTAGTTTTTAACCAGAGAAATAGAGCGTATGGCTCACCACAAATGATGCTAGAATAAACTTTGTATGCAGAGCCCTTAAGAAAAGTCATGTACAGGGGTTTCTTGCCACAAAGATGGACGATTTACACGACCTTAGTGAGTATCTTAATAAGTGAATACGTGATCGTACTGCGCCTTAAATGTACAAGGGTCAGTCAATAAATAAGGCGAATTTTTCGGTATAAGGACTTCTACGAGGGTCATTCAATAAATAAGGATAATTTTTCGGTATAAAGATTTCTACGAGGTTCATTCAATAAATAAGGAGAATTTTTCGGTATAAGGACTTCTACGAGGGTCATTCAATAAATAAGGATAATTTTTCGGTATAAAGATTTCTACGAGGTTCATTCAATAAATAAGGAGAATTTTTCGGTATAAGGACTTCTACGAGGGTCATTCAATAAATAAGGTGAATTTTTCGGTATAAGGACTTCTATGAGGGTCATTCAATAAATAAGGTGAACTTTTCGGTATAAGGACTTCTACGAAGGTCATTCAATAAATAAGGCAAATCTTTCGGTGTAAGGACTTCTACCAGGGCCATTTAATAAATAAGGTGAATTTTTCTGTATAAGGACATCTACGAAGGTCATTTAATAAATAAGGTGAATTTTTTCGGTATAAGGACATCTACGAGGGTCATTCAATAAATAAGGTGAATTTTTTGGTATGAGGACTTCTACGAAAAATTCATCTCATTTATTGAATATAAATGAGCTGAATTTTTTGGTATGAGGACTTCTACGAAAAATTCATCTCATTTATTGAATATAAATGAGCTGAATTTTTCGTTATAAGGCCTTCTATGAGTGTCATTCAATAAACAAGGTGAATTTTTCGGTATAAGGACTTCTAATACAGATAGAAGCTTACGTCTTTTAAATTTTTTCCTTTACTTCTTTTTCAAAGGGATTTAATTTCTTTTGCAGATTGAAAAAACTTTGAGAGTTTTGGAGATTGACAAAGATGTCCGACGAAGAAGCATGCTCTCGGATTGAACAGAGGTCAGTTATCAAGTTTTTGGTTCCTGAAGGATTGAAATTCAAAGGAAAATTTCTACAAGTGGGCTAAATTGTTTAAAGAAGTTTGAAAGTGACGATGAAGTCAAAAGAGCTGTAAGCGATTGTCTGATACATCAGTCTAAAGATTTTAGGCTGAGGGAATACGGAAGCTTGTGCACAGATGGGTAAAGTGTGTGACACTGCTGGGAGAGTACGTTGAAAAATAAAAATTAAAAAAAAGTAAGCTTCTATCTGAATTAGAAAAATTCACCTTAGAAAAATTCATCTTATTTATTGAATGACCCTCGTACATGTGGGAAAAATCTCATGACAGGGAGATATATGAAAACCGCTCCCAGAGATGGCGCCAACATTTCTTCCCTTTACAAACGAAACTTTCTCTTGGCACGTCAGGGTATCTTTAAATTTCTTTGTAATTATCATGTTTGACATCTTCTCTTAATTAAATATAGCATGACATGTTTTGTCCATTACAAAGATTTTATATTTAGGCTTTTAGATAGATAGATAGATAGATAGATAGATAGATAGATAGATAGATAGATAGATAGATAGATAGATTAGTTTTTCCTTTCTTGTAATTATTTGTAGAAGACCTGAAGTTAATTCCAATTTCGATTAAATGATTGACCTTTTAGTAGTAAATTAATGTTTGCTTTGTGTGATTTTGTTGTCTTCTACAGTAACAAGGATTTGATTAATTGTTGTCGGAAATATTGAACCAAGATAATCTCTTGTTTTTTTCCAATTTTCTAATGAAAGAAAAAACTCAGTCACTATTTGTTCAACACTGTTATTTAATATTTAACGATGTTGTCGTCCCATTTACGAAACTAATTCCACCCTTTTATTGTTTTGTGTCGTCTGCTCTCATTGCGGATTCATTATGATTCTGTCCTCAACATGATCGTAATCTGTTATTTCCATCTGTTCTTTCGCTCTCTCTCTCTCGCTCTCTCTCACTCTCTCTGTTTCTCTATCAATTTTTCTCTTTCCCTTTAAATCTCTCTCTTTCTTTCTGTCTCTCTCTCTCTCTTTCTATTTCTACCTTTCTTTCTCTCTCTCTCTCTCTCTCTCTCTCTCTCTGTATATTTCTGTTTCGCTCTCTTTATCACTCTTCCTTACTCTCTCTTTCTGTTTTTCTCTCTTTCGCTCTCTCTCACTCTCTCTCTCTCTGTTTCTCTATCAATTTTTCTCTTTCCCTTTAAATCTCTCTCTTTCTTTCTGTCTCTCTCTTTCTATTTCTACCTTTCTTTCTCTCTCTCTTTCTCTCTCACTCTCTCTCTCTCTCTATCTGTATATTTCTGTTTCGCTCTCTTTATCACTCTTCCTTACTCTCTCTTTCTCTTTTTCTCTCTTTCGTTTCTCTCCGTTTCTCTCTCTCTCTCTCGTTTCTCTCAATTTCTGTTTCTTCTCTCTCTTTCTTTTTCCTCTCTCCCTTTCCCTCTCACTTTCTCACTATTTCTGTTTCTATGTCTCTCTCTTTCTCTTTCTCTCTCTCTCACATTCGCTTTCTCTTTCTCTCTTTTTACATCTCTCGCAAAATATCTCTCTAACTCTCTCTCTCATTCTTTTTCTCTCTCTTTCTTTCTTTCTTTCTTCTCCCCATCTCTCAATCTATTTCTGTTTCCCTCTCTGTTTTCTCTCTTTCTCTTTCTTTCTTCTCTAAACCCACTCTTTTCCTTCCTGTTTTCCGCAATCTCTCTTTTCTCTTTTTATAATTTCTCTTTATCTCTCTCCTTTATTCTCTCTTTTTGACAAAATCCCTACTGCACATTTTTTACGCACCCTAGAACCTGATACTAACAGGCCAAATAGAGGGGAAAAGAGACAGGGGAAAGCAACGGATAATATATTTGAAGGGCCTGAGCAGGTAAATGATAGAACGAGGTTTATGTAGTGTAACAAGAGAAAGCGTGCTAAGAACAACCAGGGATAGACATGGAGAGCCATGATCGCCTACGTCCTGAAAGGACAGGTCACATAGAAGAAGAAGAAGAAGAAGAAGAAGATTAAAACCACCTGTAAGTTGTAGCTTTTACCTATTTGCACTTCACCTTCAAATTTGGTTTTGATTGGTCAATGTTTGGCTATTTTACAGGGTGTGATGTTCGGTAGGATACACGGACAGACTAACGGAAGTCAACGATTTTTATATATGGATCATTGGGTTTCCGATTCCTTCTAAAGTTTTTTTTTTCCTTTTCTTACATTTCGAATAGTCCCTTGGGTTTCATTGGCGTTATCACCTTGCATGAATTGATTAAAAAGAATGTTAAATTTGATTACAATCATAACACAAAGCCCGACCCAAATCATTACCACTTCAATGAATATATACACGGAATAGGAGTTTAGAGCGACGAACGAATACACGGAATAGGAGTTTATAGCGACGAACGAATACACGGAATAGGAGTTTATAGCGACGAACGAATACACGGAATAAGAGTTTATAGCGACGAACGAATACACGGAATAGGAGTTTATAGCGACAAACGAATAATACAAATCGGTAGATTTAAAAACTAAATTAAATATGATCATAAACAAACAAAAAATACGAAAATCCGAATATTTTAAGAAAAAAAAGAATGTTCTGTATAAAGTGGCTGAATATGATATATAAGTAAAAGAATTTATGTACATTATTGATACGAGGTCACTCTGAGAACTATTTATACTATTTATAGTACTTAACTCTATACAGTTTGTCACATGGTCGTGTTTTCGTCATCAACGTCTAAACAGATTTCTCCTCGTCAAGGCCTTTCTAGTGAGGTGGGTGTGATTAGGTACCCACCAGAATTAAAAACAAGTTTTATTAAAGGACGGATGAATTTTTTTTTTAATCAACTCACCCCAAGCAAGGCATTCCACTGCCACTATTGCGCATGGGGCTACATAGGGGAAAGTAAAGAGAAGGAGTGGTTAGACATAGGAAATATCAGGAGGAAGGTGACAGATGAGTTAGGATACCAAGGTTGAGGGTTGGGCAGATGGGAAGAGTGTTTGATAGAATGGGAGCAGGATTGACCTTACATTTAAACTCCTGGAGATTGTAGCCGTCGGGGAAGCAATCGTGTGGAAGGGAATTCCACAGTCGGGAAGTGTGAGGAAAGAAACTGTTGTAATCAACAACCTTCTACCAATATATATAAAGTTACTGTTGTAATGACAATGCATGACTAGCTCAGAATGCTTCAAGCTAGAAAAAATCAGTTGTGGTTTGGCCGATAGAGAAATGGTAATCGCCAGCTCTTATTGTCGAAGATGTATGAAATTATACCTCTATAGCTTCCAAAATATGCTCAAAATGGATATGCATATTATATGCATATTATATCTAAACTTATTTATAAATGGAACATTGTCTCTCTGTGTGTGTGTGTGTGTGTGTGTGTGTGAGTGTCTGTGTGTGTATCCGCTACCTATAGACTCCGAAACGGCTGAACCGATTTTCTTGAAAATTTACACAGTTGTACTATAAGCGTCTGCGAGTGTTCTTAGCAAGGTTTTGTGTCGAGATACCCCCGATAAATATTGAAAATTCATAATCGAAAAGATCGGGTTATAGAAGAGGTGGTCCGATTTTAATCAAATTTAATACACTCATAGACAAAGACATAAGAAACTAAGATATTCAGAAGTTTCAAGGTTGCAGTTCTTACAATAGTGCAGAAAATCGATAATATATATATAAAAGGCAAGATGTCTGTGTGTGTGTCTGTTTATCTGCCTGTATGTCTGTATTTTTTTCATCCCATTTATTTTAGTTTTTGCTTCGGGTTTGGCTCTATGTAGGTATAATTGTAGTTCTTAGTCTCAGCCATGATACCATTTACTCAGAGGACTTATTTAACCTTCAAAATTCAGTTTACGACGAAAAAAACTTATTTGATATCTATACCAGGAAATCAAAATTTGACTGACATCCATTCATTTTTCTTTCAGTCTACAGTTTCGTTTTAACTGGAAACAACTATTGCTTTTTAGTCTTTCGTGCCAGCGTCCAAAGAGTCTGATCTCCAGGACCATGGATTAGTTTTAAAGCTTTCATTACACTCGAGCAACGCCCGGCTATGCTGCTAGTATATATACGTATGTTTCAGAAACTGGCGTTTTAGAAAATACTGCTGATGTAATTTTGTTGAAATTAAATTAATTTTGGATGTCTCTTGTTCATCAGTGATATATATCAAATTAGAAAGATTTACATATTGTCTGCCTTGCTTTTTCACGCATATGGACGATTCATGACTTTCTGAAGTTTAGTGTGAAAAAAACAATGAACATCTATTTCCCTTAGGTAGAATCTGAACTTGGTTCTCCAAATCCATTTTTGTAGCTGATAGCCGTTAAACTATCTGAACGGAATTAGTCGTACATAATTGTTTCAGAAATTTAATAGATGGAAATGCGCAATTTTTATCCGAGAAAAACAGAATTTTGTAATGTTGTGTTTCTCTTCTTCAAAGAATAAAACTAATGAATTCAATCATAAATCATATTATAGATTTACAAATTAAATAGCTCGAAGAGGCTATCCGTAATGGAATTTAAACTTTAATTCTGTATATTGTTAAGGATACGGTATTTTGTTTTAGAGCAATACATTTCGATTTGCGGCCTGTTAAGATTTTTCCCTCGTTTTTTAAAAATCTAATTTGCTGTTTAAATATAAAACCTACTTCGAAGTTGGTAAATTAAAATCGAAATATTTCAAGACTTGTTTTTTATCCGTTTTTCTCCTTTTTTTATAGTTCAAATTTGATTTGAAACAAAATTAGACAGGAGAGAAAATTTTCTAATAAATGTGTAAAACATCGGAAATATTTTTGTTTTAATGCTGAGAAATAATGATAAAAAGTGGGTATCAATATATCAGCGATAAACTCGATAGACAAAGGAATATATATATATATATATATATATATATATATATATATATATATGAAAAACGATTAATTTTATAACATCAAACCAGAATCTCAATTCAAATTCGTAGATTAAATTTAAAAGAAATTTACATTCAAGTGAACATGTATGTAAGTAGAAAAGTGAAACAGCGAAATATATATATATATATATGTATGTGTGTGTGTGTGTGTGTGTGTGTGTGTGTGTGTGTGTGTGAGTGTTTGCTTGCGAGTTTGAGTAGCCGTGAGCGTGAAAATATATTAACCTCTGTGCATCTATAAATGATATATACATATACAGTGAATTCAAGTAAATGCCCGTATTATAAACATATATAATTACACACACACACATATATATATATATATATATATATATATATATATATATATATATAGCAAGAGAGAGAAAAAGACGGGGTAGCGGAGAATTGGGGAGAAGTGGAGAGACACTAATTTGGTTTTACCGATGAAAAATAGTGAATGCTTGTCTAATTTTTTATTTTTGTATTGAAATGTATTTTTTTAGAAACAAGTTTTCCTATAAATATACGAACACACACACACACACACACACACACACACACACACACATATATATATATATATATATATATATATATGTGAGTTCAATCTTTGGCAAAATATTAATTCACCAAAAGAATGGCTAAATTAAATGAGTGCTCAATACAATTTTCATAAAACAAGAATGTTGGACAAGTTATATATATATATATATATATATATATATATATATATATATACAGTACTGTGCAAAAGTATTAGGACAAGAACTATTTTATCTTTTATGAGGCATCAAAGTTTAAAATCAACTCGTCCTAACACTTTTGCACACTACTGGTAGTGTGCAAAAGTATTAAGACAAGGGTGATTTTCCTAAAAACCTCACTGAAATTCAAATACAGTGTGAAAAGCCAAACCTTTGTAAGAATTATCTAACTAAAAAAGAAGACGAAAGAAGGATTCGGAATTTGAATTGGCCCCCACAAAGCCCTAATCTCCATCCTATTGAACATCTATGGGATATTTTGGATAAAAGATTAATAAATCTAACGTTACTTCGCAAGACACACTTTGGGAACAAATACAAGCTACTTGGCAGGAGATAACATTAGATACATTGAAGAAGCTTGTGATGTCAATGCCTGACAGAATGAAGGGTGTGACCAAAACAAACGGCTATTATGCTAAATATTAAATTTATTTTGTAACAGGTATTTTTTACTTGTTGAAGAATTTGTTGAAAAAATCAAATAAAATTACTTTAATTAAATTGTTTATTTTCTGTCAATATGCCTCATAAAAGATAAAATAGTTTTTGTCCTAATACTTTTGCACAGTACAGTATATATATATTGGGTCCACGGGTGGCATCTTTACAAAGCGGAAGTATAACCACTGATCCATTTTTAATTTGGCTAAAATCGTTGGAAGTGTATCGAAGGCAGTGTTGTTTGGAAAAGCTCATGTACGGAGAAAAGGTTTGAGTCTCTAAACTGCGGGTAAAAGCTGAGATATCAGTCCATATCAGTCACTCAATCAGATAAGTGCACGCTTTGGGCGATCATGTCTCGAAAGAGACATGACTGACTGGGTAGAAGATTATCCCGCAGTAGGTTGCCATTGCTTTCTGCGGTAGACTGGTTGGCAGCCAAGGCTATAGAACCCAATCTGTCCTATTATTTAACCTATAGCTATAGATGGAAGAGATGTATTATTTTATTTAGTAGTAATTAGTGGGGGATCAGTTTATTACTCTATACCAATAAAAAACCGATCCCCCACTTTATAACCAGTAGAAGCATTAATCATGATTCTAACAATTATATTCAGTCAGTCAGTTAATTGCCATACGTGATACATGCTTTGGGCGATCATGTGTCGAAAGCGACATGACTGACTGGGCAGAAGATTATCCTGCAGTACGTTGCCATTGATTTCTGCGGTAGAGTGTTTTCCAGCCAAGGCTATAGAACCCAATATGTCCTGTTATTTGGCCAATAGCTGAGAGACAGATTCATACCATTCCCAAGCGTATTTGCGCATAAGTGAATGCAAAGAAATTCAAATGCAATTCGAACTCGGCTCTCCGATTTCTCGTTCCGAGCCAATATCCACTGCACCACAACGCACATTGCACAAAGCATAATTGCATTTTATTATTATTTGAGTTCCTCTTCGACTTTTATTTATTTTGGCTAGGTAATAAGTCTCTTGTTTATAGTTATATAGTCTATTTGGTTCTTCGTGTCGCCTCCTGGGCTTCTCCATGTCCATATACGTCGTGGGTGTTCTTGAAACCAGGTGTTAGTAATTACCTGGTCATTGGCTGAGCACCATTGGACCCATTTTTCTCCTCGTTCGTTGTGATCCCCTAGTCCAAAGTTGCCGGCCGTGTCTCCTTTCCTCTCTTTACCTACCTTGGCATTCAAGTCCCCCATTATGATCCTTACCAACATAATAAACGAAATTTATAGAAGTGGAATAATACCAGACGACCTATGCAAGTCGATATTTAAAGAACTGCTGAAGAAACCAGGTGCAAACGAGTGTGAACTACACAGAACTATCCGCTTAATGAGTCACATTACAAAACTGATTGTCAGAATCCTGACGAATAGGGTGATAAGCAGAATCAGGCCAGAGATAGGGCAGGAACAGTGCGGGTTCTTCAAAGACACAGGAACAAGGAACGCCATATCCATGATTAGGATGCTCTCCGATTAAGTGCAATACAAATGAAGAAAGACTTGTACCTATGTTTCATTGGCTATGCGAAGGCATTCGACAAGACACGACACAAAGAATTGATGGAGATGCAGCCTCGACATTTTTGGGAAATACTTAAGAGTAATCAAGAATCTCTACTGGCAGCAAACGGCCTGCATACGGACAGGTAACGATTTCAGTAGATTTACAAAGATAGAAAGAGGCGTAAGACAAGGATGTGTCTTTTCACCGGATTTGTTCAACTTGTACAGCGAGAATATTTTGAGGACCCTAGATGACACGCCAGGACTTGTTATTGGAGGCCACAACTTGAACAAAGGTATGCAGATGATACAGTGGTGATTGCGGACACGGAAAGTAAACTACAAGACCTCCTACAGAAGATAGCGGTGGAGAGTGACAAAAAGGACTACAAATAAACTTTAAGAAAACTGAATGCATGGTCATCAGCAAAAGGTGCAACCCAAAATGCCAAATACAGGTGGGGGATGCCAGAATCAAGCAAGTACAAAAATTTAAATACCTAGGAAATGTTCTAACTGGAGATGGAAAGTGCGACACAGAGATCCGAAGGTGAATTGGCATGGCAAAGGACGCGTTCCAGAAGCTGAGTAAAGTACTAACACACAGGCAAATTTCATTAGAAACAAAGAAATGGATTGCTATGTGATATCAGTTCTTCAATACGGCAGTGAATGATGGATAATATCATCGAAAATGAGGAGAAAACTGGAAGCAGCGGAAATGTGGTTCTACAGAAGGATGCTGCGGATATGGTGGACTGAGCATGCAAGCAACGATGAGGTGTTAGAAAGAATGGCAACAAAAAGGAAATTAATACTGAGTATCAGGAGGAGACAACTGAAGTTCCTGGGACACGCAATGAGGAAGGAGAGCTTGGAGAACCTGATACTGACTGGCCAAATAGAAGGAAAGAGAGACAGAGGAAGGCAGCGGATAACATATTTGCAGGGCCTGATCAGGTGGATGACGAAACGGGGGTTGCCAGGAGTAACAGGAGCAAACATACTAAAAGCCACAAGGGATAGAGAGACGTGGAGAATCATGATTGAAGGGACAGGGCAGATAGAAGAAGAAGAAGTCTCATGAGGGTGCGCATTGTAGTGCAATGGATATCGACTCTGAACGACAAATCGAGGAGCCGAGTTCGAATTCCAGTTGAAATCCTTGCATTCATTTACACAGAAATACCCTTGGGAAAGGTAGTAATCTATGTCTTCCCTCCAGTTATGGGTTAAATAATAGGACAGATTAGGTTCTATATCCCTGGTTGGCAACCAGTCTACCGCAGAATGTAATGGCAACCTATTGCGGGATAATTTTCTGTTCAGTCAGTTATGTCTCTTTCGAGACATGATCGCCCAAGAGTGTATCACATATGGCGCTTAAGTTACTGTCAGGAACAGGACAAAACGTGTCAGTTTTGTATGGGATATAAGAGAAAGAAATTTCCAGCATATATTCCCAGGAATATATTAAAAATAAAACCGACCGTGTAACATTGAAGTTAGAATGTACTGTCTCTGCTTGAAAGAATAACTGGATATAATGATATATTCTAATCAAATCATGCGACTTAAATGAAAGATCAGAAATAATGGCATCCTGCAAACATGTGAAAAGATTTCTATGGGCAATTATGATGCCGGATAGAAGTGGCTGCGCAAACGGTTTTTTTTCCCACTTCCTCTTCTCTTTTGCATTCCACCACATTTTCTCCTCCTTTCCCTCCCCTCCTCCTTCCTCTTCCGGTGCAAGTTCAATTATAAATAGGTCTGTTGAAACGAAACAATCACTTTCTGCCTGTTTCGGATGTATCATATATATATATATATATATATATATATATATATATACACTAGAAAATGTTTTAGATATTCTACAATTTTGTAAACAAGGTTGTATCTTTTAATACGTATTACCCATGAAATTGTAGAATTTATATATATATATATATATATATATATATATATATATATATATATAGAAAAGAATATTAATAAAAAGTTTTGAATTTAAAAATGTACTTTTTTTTAACAGTATTTGTTTATTTTTATTATATTGAGTTGTTTCTGATGAAGGACCGAGGGCGGTCTGAAATATAAAATATAATAAAAATAAACAAATACTGTTCAAAAAAAGTACATTTTTAAATTCAAAACTTTTTATTAATATTCTTTCCTATACATATTAAGACAGTATACGTGGATGATCATCACTATATATATATATATATATATAATCGTGTGGCCCCAAGCAAGGCATTTTACCGCTACTGTTGTGCAGGGGTTAAATAGGAGGAATGTTATGAGAAAGAGTGACAGACTACAGAGGGTCCCAGGAAGAAAGTATGAGAAGGAAGAGAATACTGATAAGTCTGGTGGACTGAGAAAAAAGTATGAGAGAGAGGATGTAAGTTAGTGAGACAGGAAATGACTATTGACTTTACATTTGAATTCTTGAAGATTGTAAATGTCGGGAAAGCAATTATGCGGAAGGGAATTCCACAGGCGGAAGTGCGAGAAAAGAAGCTGATGTAGTAGAATTTGCGTCTACAATTCATTGGTTTTACAGTAAAAGGATGGGGCCTAGTTGCTTATCTTGTGGCTTGAGGAAATTCATACATAGGGGGTACCAGTGAGCTAAGTTCATCGGAGAGAAGCCGTGAAAGTGTTTGTAGAAGAGACACAGGGAAGCCACATTGCGTCGGTGAGAAGCGACTGTATCCTAACAGCCAAGTCTGGATCGATTACATTACTGTCTCTCGTTGGATTTGGCCAAGGGCCCCTAGGTGGATAGCATTAGCACCTGATCTAAAAAAATTCTAGATTATATTACTCTGTTAAATTAAATAGATAACTTTAACACTGAGTTCTTTTGAATTCATCTCTATCGGAATTTACCTGACTTAAATACCAAATATTCTACGGTTTATACATGTGTGTGTGTGTGTGTGTGTGTGTGTGTGTGTGTGTGTGTGTGTGTGTGTGTGTTAAAGATTGGTGTCTGACTACTTAAATAATATATGTTCCCACTATGTATTTTGCACATATAAAATAATTCTATTTTAATTAAAAAAAACTACAATGTTTTATTTATAACTTATGCTCTATTACAACTAAAAATTTAATAATTATTTTACAAAATAATAATCACACAATACTAAATTATTTTTTTAAACTACAATATTTTTTAATATACCATAATTATTTTATTATAATTATAACATAAATATTTCAGCCCTTTTAATCATGAAGAAATTAAAAAACACCTTGCTGTTAAAAATTATTTACCTATTTAAGCATTTTGGTCCCAGTAGGTACCTTACTCAGAAAAAAATAATTTTCTCGAAAATTTAATTACTTACTATTTTTCATTTATAACTTATACTCTAACTTACAAAAATATTTTGATAAAATAAAATGACCCACACAATACTAAATTGCTGTTCTTAATACATGATAACTAAACTATCAGTATAGCCCGGTGTTGGTCGGGTGTAATGAAAGCTTTCAAACTAATCCATGCTCCTGGAGCTCAGACTCAGCCAAAAGAATATTTGAAATAAAAAATAATTGCGGCAATTTACCAATCGTACCTAATATCTGTATATATATATATATATATATATATATATATATATATATATATATATATATATATATACATTAGCAGTATAGCCTGTTGTTGCTCGAGTGTAATGAAAGCTTTAAAACTAATCCATGGTCCTGGAGTTCAGACTCAGCGTAAAGAATATTTGTGTGAAGTTTGGTGAGAATCGGATAAAAATTGTAGATTTGTATAAAGGACATACAGACAGATAAACAGACACACGCACAAACATCTTGCCTTGTATATATATATATTATCGATTTTCTGCACTATTGTAAGAATTGCAACCTTGAAACTTCTGAATATCGTTTCTTATGTCTTTGTGTATGAGTGTATCAAATTTGATTAAAATCGAACCACTCCTTCTATAACCCGATTTTTTCAATTATCGATTTTCGATATTTATCGGGGGTACCTCGACACAAAGCACTCGCAGACGCTTATAGTACAACTGTGTAAATTTTCGAGAAAATCGGTTCAGCCATTTCGGAGTCTATAGGTAACGGATGCACACACACACACAGACAAAGGTCTTTATTTATTTCTATTATATATATATATATTTGATATTTCAGACCGGCCTCGGCGTTTCATCAGAAACAAATGTTTTTCAAATTTAAACTAGAAGCGTCCATCGCGAAAAGCGTCCGTCACGTGATGCAGAAAACAACAGAGTTTGAATATTTTTAAACGTAAATCTAACTGTAATATTTCTTTAAATGTTGTTTTAAAGAAACAATTTTTAAGTGTATCTAAAAAATGTTTAACTATTGAAATATTTATAAAGATTCAAAACACCTAATCCCTTATTTAAGCCTTATTTCTTTCTTTCTGCGTGAGGATGTGGAACTAAAATCGGAATCTATCAGTAAACATTTACAGTTTTCTTATGTGTGTCCTGGTTGATTGAAGTGTTCAGCTATGGGGGAATATGGGTTGTTTTTTATATATATATATATATATATATATATATATATATCAACAGGTAACGTTATTAGAACTGTGTACGTGTAGTGTAAAAGTGCTATAAGCAAGCTTGAAATTTAGTGCATGTCCTTTTCCCGAAATGTAAACAATTTTGTTTTTCATAGCGTTAAACATGTCAGATTTCGTGCCAAAGAAAGTGTATTTGCGAGGAATTTTACTGCACTACATTATTCAAAAGAAATCTGCAGCTGAAACACACAGAATTCGTGCTGATATTTTCTGTGTCCGTGCTCTGTCAAAAACAACATGCAGAGATTAGTTTAGACGCTTCAAAAATAATTATTTTCATATCAAAGATAAAGATTATCTTAGGCGTAAGCTGAACTTTCAGAATCATTAAGAGTTGATCACACAATTGTTTCGAAACGTTTGAAAGCATTAAGAATGATTCAAAGCGTAAGGACATTGGGTACCGTACGAGTTGAAGCTGTGAGACGTCGAACTGAGTCTTGCCACGTGTGAACAACTGCTTCAACGGCAGAAAACGAAAAGATATTTTTTGCATCCTATCGTGACTGGTGATGAAAAGTGGATACACTACGATGGTGGAGTAAGCCGAATACTCATAATTGGAGGCTTCTGCTCAGCACTTAGTGAGATCATCTGTGCGTGGTTTATTATGAGCGACCGAAACCATCACGGGAGATCGTTATCGCTATCGACAACAAATGATGCGTTTGAGTCGAACATTGAAGAAAAATAAAGGTCGCTATACGGACAGAGTCACGAATAAGTGATTTTGCAATAAGAAAATGCTAGGCTACATGTTAGAAAACGGGTAAAAATATACTTGCCAACGCTTAAATAGGAAGCCCTAAACCACCCGCCGTATTTACCAGACATTGCTCAGTTTGATTATTCTTGTTCCGATCGATGGCACATAGTCTGGACGAGTAGCACTTTCATTCTTATGAAGATGTCAAAACAATGGGTTGACTCACGATTAGCCTCAAAAGACGTGTTGTTTTTTCGATGTGGAATACAAATGCCACCAGAAACATGGGAAAAAGTAATGGCTGCCGATGAATAATACCTTCAGTGGCATGTTTCTTCATAATTTTTTGTAAATAAAACATTATTTTTCATGAAAATCAGCGAGAACTTCTTAAATGTCCTAATATATACAGAGGTATTAGGACATGAACTATTTTATCTTTTATGAGGCATATTGACAGAAAATAAACAATTTAATTAAAGTAATTTTATTTGATTTACTCAACAAATGCTTTAACAAGAAAAAATACTTGTTGCAATATAAATTTCATATTTAGTATAATAGCCTTTTGCTTTGAAATAATAAATAAATTGCGACAATTTACCAATCGCACCTAGAGTATATATATATATATATATATATATATATACTGTGCAAAAGTATTAGGACAAGAACTATTTTATCTTTTATGGGGCATATTGACAGGAAATAAACAATTTAATTAAAGTAATTTTATTTGAGTTACTCAAAAAATGCTTCAACAAGAAAAAATACTTGTTACAAAATAAATTTAATATTTAGTATAATAACCTTTTGCTTTGATCACATCCTTCATTTTGTCAGGCATTGACATCACAAGCTTCTTCAATGTATCTAATGGTATATTGATTATAGCTAAATAACATTATAGGCCAAAATTTTGTGGCTATTCTCTGGATTGAATAATTGTTAAATTTATTAATTTATACTAAATTAATAAGCGGAAACTATTTAACCCATTAGTGCATAATGTCCAAGAGGTCACTTAGAATTTTAAATCTGACAGCTTTAAAATGACCATTAACCGTAATTTAAATAAATCAAAAAGAGTTAAACATTTAAGAAAACTTAATATAATAATGGGTTCATTTTTTTATTATATTTATCATTGAATACGTGATAAAACCTTTCCGGAATTGACAGTCTCTCTTGAAGTGAGTTAGAAAATTTATTTTGCAAATGGCACACAACCTTCAAATTTTAGGCGCTATTTTGAAATCTAAAGAGTAACCAAAATACCTTTTTTTTTTAATCATATCACTCCGGGCAAGGCGGTAAGGCCACTGGTGTGCAGGGGGCTACGTAAGAGTGAAAAGATTGGAAAAGAGAAAGCCGGAAACCAAATACTAAACAGGGGACAAGGGATGAGCCTCTTAACCTGTTCAATAGACCTGGGTGGAGTTTGAACCGGGCGATAGTTCAGTCTATCTACTCCAATTGAAAAAAAATAAGGAAAAGTGAAAAGATTGGAAAAGAGAAAGCCGGAAACCACATCCTAAACTGGGAACAAGGGATGAGCCTCTTAACCTGTTCAATAGACGTGGGTGGAGTTTGAACCGGGCGATAGTTCAGTCTATCTACTCCAATTGAAAAAAAATAAAGAAAAGTGAAAAGATTGGAAAAGAGAAAGCCGGAAACCACATCCTAAACTGGGAACAAGGGATGAGCCTCTTAACCTGTTCAATAAACGTGGGTGGAGTTTGAACCGGGCGATAGTTCAGTCTATCTACTCCAATTGAAAATAATAAGGAAAAGTGAAAAGATTGGAAAAGAGAAAGCCGGAAACCACATCCTAAACAGGGAACAAGGGATGAGCCTCTTCACCTGTTCAATAGACGTGGGTGGAGTTTGAACCGGGCGATAGCTCAGTCTATCTACTGTTGTATGTATTATCTTTTCTTGCTAAGAAATAAGTTTTTTTCAGGGTTAAATAGATAAATAGGCAGGGAAGGCGTGTCGGGCTTAACGCTAGCTCTCACTGCAACCAAGAAATGCGGTTCCAAATCCTGCTGGAGGACGCAATTTTTTTCTTTAACAGAATTTCTATGACATTCAGGTCCTTAGACGAAAACAAAATAAATATACTGTTTAATAAATAAGCAAAAAGTCTACTCAAATATGAGTATCCACTAAAAATTACATTTGAAGTGATATAAATCTTTCAACAGAATAAAAAGTCCCTGACAATAAACTTCAGTCATATTAATAATTATTATTGCAATAGCTGCTGGTAGCTGTTAAGCTCAAACGTTTTACAGGATAATTGGGAAATTTTCGTGGGTATTTTATTGTTGTGGGACACGCGTGATGCTTATTCAATCATTAACTTATGAATGAAGATTTATCAGAAAATTAAACTAGCAAAGCCATTAAATTTTGAAGGGTATTCTAGTAACATTTAAAAATATAAAGAGGAGTGAGTGAGTTTTGTTTAACGGCATATCAACCTCTGTGGGTCATTTAATGCCAAACAGGTGAGGTTTTAAGGTTCTCTTGTTAATATTTGCCTATAGTGAGAAAGTTAATTTAGTCAGATTCTAACGAACACTTTGTTTTTATCCATTTTTATTTTAGAAAACTGAAAATGTATTCTAGTTGTGTATGTAAACATATTTTGCTGAGAATTTTCTCCTTAAAAATGTGTTGGGATAATAGTTTTTTTCTTCAAAAGTGTATATTTTTCGATAAAAGTCTATTTTATGTATATATCTTTGTATAAAAGCATTTTTATACTTTCATAGTGTTTTGACCCCAGTTTGGAGGTTAACTATTTACTCATAGCTGGGACCCTAATAGATGCTAACACTCTGGGTCAGAGTGGACCTGGGAACAACAGCAATTAAGAGGTGGTTCCATGCTCCTCACAACCTCTCAATCAGAGGCCTTGCTGCCGGATGCAGTTTACCGTCATGCCAAGGACCAAATATAAAGAGGAAAACTTCTGGTATTATTGAAAGAGAAAAAAGAAAGATTTTTTTAGAAACTCACAAGGAGCTTATTCAATTATTAAATTAAGTATTATGAATCATCAGAAAATGAAAATAGAAAAAGCTGAAATTTTCAAAGGTTTTATTTGTTATAATTGCTCTCTGATTTAAAAGGCTCGGATGGGGAAATTTCTTCATAATAGGGACTTAATGAAAATATCAACGTTTTTAACAACGTTTATAAATTCTCTGTGTCTGGTTCCTTTTAGGATTGTTTATATCTATGGTTTCCTGTTTTTGTTGCATTCCTCCATTTGCTCAAAATTTTCAGTCGCTTCTCTCTTTCTGTCTAATCATGGTCCTCCACAGTTACTTGTCTTCTGTTGCTTTCACCAATACTTGCTCGATTACAAACCCTCTTGGTCTGTGGCACTTGTTCTGCCATCCATTTGCTCAAACCTGTTAAATAGGTTACTCATTATTTCTCTAACTTCGAAACCACACCATATTATAAATCTCTTTGTTCTTTCATGAGTTAATTAGTACCTGTAACAAAAAGAAAGGACTAGAAATAAACTGTAAGAAAACCGAATGTACGGTCATCAGTAAAAAGGGCAGCCCAAAATGCCAAATACAGGTCGGGGATACTAGAATCAAGCAGGTACAAAAAAATTAAATGCCTGGGAAGTGTTATAACAAAAGACGGAAAGTGTGACACAGAGATCCGAAGGCGAATTGGCATGGCGAAAGAAGCATTCCAGAAGTTGAGTAAGGTATTAAGAAACAGGATAATTTCGCTAGAAACTAGGAAGAGAGTACTGAATTGCTATGTGATGGCTGTCCTTCAATATGGCAGTGAATGCTGGACAATACCATCAAAGATTAAAGAAAAACTTGAAGCAACTGAAATGTGGTTCTACAGAAGGATGCTGCGAATATCATGGATTGAGCATGTGAGCAATGATGAGGTCTTGGAAATGATGGAAACGAAAAGGAAATTAATACTGAGCACCAGGAAAAGACAGCTGAAGTTCCTGGGACATGCAATGAGGAAAGAGGGCTTGAAGAACCTGATACCAACAGGCCAGATAGAGGGGAAAAGAGACACGGGAAAGCAGCGGATAACATATTTGAAGGACCTAATCAGGTGGATGACGGAACGAAGATTGCATGGTGTAACAGGAGAAGGCGTGCTCAGAGCCACCAGGGATAGGGAAACGTGGAAAGCCATGATCGCCTACGTCCTGAAGAAACAGTGCCCATAGAAAATGTATATATATGCCAACTGTTTATGAGAAATTATAATGTGGATATAAAGTGGAGGATCAAATCTGTATTATAATCGATATATAAACTGATCTCTCATTTTGTGGCAATGTTAATTTCTGTACATTTATATTCTATATTTATGGGCTTGAGCTAGTAGATGACAGAGTTGCATGGTGTAACAGGAGAAGGCGTGCTAAAAGCCACCAGGGATAGGGAGACGTGGAAAGCTATGATCGCCTACGTCCTGAAGGGACAGGGCACATAGAAGAAAAATATATATGCCAACTGTTTATAAGAAATTATAATGTGAATATAAAGTGGGGGATCAATTCTATATTATGATTAATATATAAACTCATCCCTCATTTTGTGGACATGTTAGTTTCTCTACATTTATGTTCTAGATTTATGGGCTTGAGCTAGTGGATGACAGAACAGGGGTTACATGGTGTAACAGGAGAAGGTGTACTCAGAGCCACCAGGGATAGGGAAACATGGAAAGCCATGATCGCCTACGTCCTGAAGGGACAGGGCACACAGAAGAAGAATATGCCCTGCCATTACCTCAGATAAATAATGGAACATTCTGTTTTGATTGCAAGGAAAAACAGTAGAAAAAATTGTATCATAGACACTGGTGGGATTTAGTCAGTAAAAGAAATCCTATATAATAATAAGATGAAAGGGAAGAGAGAGAGAAGGTGATAATACAGTCAGGCATTTAGTATCTGTTTCAGTGAAATTGAAAACTTTGTTAATTTTTAATCTTTTCATTTGTACCCTCTTCTTTAAATAAAGACCTGCATTCATACGTATTATTGTTATTGTAATATTTTGATAAAATTGTTCTGGCGACTCGACTGCAGCCACTTCCCCACCGTCGAAATGTGGCCTCCCTTTGTCTGTTCTATAAATACTTTCATGGCTTCTGCTCGGACGAACTTAAGTCACTGCTGCCTCCTCAACAGGTGTTTACTCGTGCAACCAGACTGGCAACTGGGTCCCACCCATTCACAGTCAGGTTAGCCAAATGCAGACGACAATTCTGCAGCTTCTTCTCTCGCACTTCCCGCCTGTGGAACTCGCTCCCGTATTCTTGCTTTCCTGACGGCTACAACCTCCAGAAATTTAAATGCAAAGTCAATACTCATCTACTAACCACTGGACTCTATCTCTCTCCCCACCCCTGTATAACATTCCCTTTCTCTCCACCTATGTATCTGTCATCGCACCTGCTTTCTATTGTTCCTTTCTAACTTGTTTGTACTCCTCGCTCTTTTCTAATTAATCTTTTTACATTTATGTAACCCCCTGCACATCAGTGGCGTTTCCGCCTTGCTCGGGGTGAAATGATTAAAAAAAAAAAAAAAAAAAAAAAAAGCTCAATAGAGGAATTTCTACGGGTATTTTATAGACACCAAACTCACACGGTGCTTATACAATTATTAAATTTAAAATTATGATTTAACAGAAAGTTCGAATAGAAAAACCATTAAATTTCCGATGGTATTTCTAGTAACATTTAATAATATAATAATATAATATATATGACTGGTATGAGTGAAAGAAGATGTGATGATGATGATGATGATGATGATGATGATGACGATGAAGAAGAAGAATATTAACAAAGTAACTGTTGCAGTATCTAATAGATGAATAGATGGGGAAATGGGTCCATAAAGAGAATTTTTATTGATTGCTATTAAGGGTTGACAGGGCATTTAAAATCTTTCATTCGTAATCTCTTAATTCTTCAAATAATGACCTGCGTTCATTTTGTTTATTTTTTCAAAATCATATCGCCCTAAGGCCACTGTTTTGCAGGGGGTTACATAGGAGGAAAGTTATGAAAAAGAGTGACAGGTTATAGTTGGTATCAGGTAGTGGGTATAAAAAGGGTCACGTGGCCATAAAGTGAGGGATCAGTTTATATGTTTATTGTAATGTAGAATTGATCCCCCACTTTATATGCACATTATAATAGTATAGAAAGTTTTTTTTATAATCATGTCGCCCCAAGCATAGCATTTTACTGCCACTGTTTTACAAGGGGTTACATAGAAGGAAAGTTATGAGAAAGGGTGACAGGTTATAGAGGGTGTCAGGAAGTGGATAAGAGAAGGGTGACTGTGGATATAAAATGAGGGATCAGTTTATATATTTATTGTAATGTAGAACTGATCCCCCACTTTATAACCACAATATAATAGTATAGAATTTTTTTTTATAATCATATTTTGCCCCAAGCAATGCATTTTACTGTCACTGTTTTGCAGGGGGTTACATAGGAAGAAAATTATGGAAAAGAGTGACAGGTTATAGGAGGTGTCCGGAAGTGGGTAAGAGAAGGATGAGAGTACTGATGAGAGTAGAGTGGACGAAGAAAGGAGCATGAGAAAGAGGATGCAGGTTAGTGAGATAGGAGATGACTCTACACTTAAAATTGTAGCCGTCGGGGAAGTAAGTAGACGGAAGGGAATTCCACAGGCATAAGTGCGAGAAAAAAGCTGCTGGAATAGAATTTGCGTTTACATTTACATTTTATTAGTTTCACAGTAAAAGGTTGGGACCTAGTTACTAATCTTTTTACTCGAGTAATTTCGTATATAGGGGGCACCAGTGAGCTAAGTTTATCGGAGCGAAAGCCGTAAAAGTATTTGTAGCAGAGACACAGGGAAGTTACATTGTTCCGGTTAGAAAGTTTATTTTTCTTTTCTTTTCTTTTCTTTTCTTTATAATCATATCGCCCCAAGCAAGCCACTTTACTGCCACTGGTGCAGAGGGGGGTTACATAGTTAAGATAGGAAAAGTTATGAGAAAGGGTGACAGGTTACAGGGGGTGTCAAGAAATGGGTAAAAGAAGAATGAGAATACTGATGAGAGTAGAGTGGACAGAAAGAGGATGCAGGTTAGTGAGATAGGCGATGACTATTGACTTTACATTTAAATTCTTGAAGATTGTAGCTGTCGGGGAAGCAAGTAAATGGAAGGGAATTCCACAGGCGGGAAATGCGAGAAAAGAAGCTAATGGAGTAGAATTTGCTTTTACAATTTATTGGTTTCACAGTAAAAGGGTGGGACCTAGTTGTTAATCTTATTTCAATATTTTGTTAAAGATGTTAAAATTTAATTTTTAAAGGTGCAATAGGCAAAATTTCAAGGGTATTTTATAGTCGTGAACTTACAAGAAGCTTATTAAGAATTATG
Source organism: Ascarosepion bandense (assembly GCA_037127315.1). Classification (NCBI taxonomy): domain Eukaryota; kingdom Metazoa; phylum Mollusca; class Cephalopoda; order Sepiida; family Sepiidae; genus Ascarosepion; species Ascarosepion bandense. The sequence continues at coordinate 13,071 of JBBBDQ010002560.1, read as the reverse complement.
ATTCAATAGAAAGTTAAAATAGCACAGCCAGGAAATTTTTAAGCGTATTTTTTAATATTTAAAAATATAAAGGACAAGAAGAAGAAGAAGGAGGAAGAGGATTAGGAGGAGGAAGAGAAATAGTAGAAGAGGAACAAGAAGAAGAAGAAGGAGGAGGAGGATTAGGAGGAGGAAGAGAAATAGTAGAAGAGGAACAAGAAGAAGAATAAGGAGGAGAAGGATTAAGAGGAGGAAGAGAAGAAGAAGAAGAAGAAGAAGAAGAAGAAGGAGGAGGAGGAGAAATCGTAGAAGAGGAACATCAAGAAGAAGAAGAAGAAGGAGGGGAGGAGAAATAGTAGAAGAGGAACAGGAAGATGAAGAATAGTTAGAAGAAGAAGAAGAAGAAGAAGGAAGGAGGAGGAGGAGGGGAGGAGGAGGAGGAGGAGGCGGAGAAATAGCAGAAGAGGAACAGTAAGATGAAAAATAGTTAGAAGAAAAAGAAGAAAATGGGTTCATAAAGCGAATTTTGATTGATTGCCGCTAAGGTTTTTGACAGGGCATTTTTTCCAATTACAAGCAGACGGCAGATTTCGACCAATGGTGCAATTCAAAGATTTCTGACATTTATCAATCTATTAATGTCTTCCACTCACTCAAGTCATTCAACACAAATAGAATGGTAAAACCCAATAAAGTAAAACGTATATGACGGTGAGAAGGCGGCAGACATTTTAGATCGGTTTTCAGGAAGAACAATCTGACTGTTGGTTAACCAAAGCGATTTGTTCCATTCTATATAATTTAAGATCAGCCCTCATATTAGTCCGCGTTCTATGCTTTCAAAATAAAAATGGATAAAAATATTTCACGTTCCTTATAGACAAAGTTAAGGAATCTTATGCATTGATACTTATTTTGAACCCTAACCAGTAACCCTATCAAGCTATCCATCATCGTCAGTATAACAGAGAACAACTTTGAATTCCAAACCGTATAGGACTCTAATGGAACATATATTGTAACTATAAACAAAGTCTGCTCAAGCATTGTTACCGGTTTCTCTTTGTTGACGTTGAAGAAGCGCAAACGTGTCTGGGTAGATTGGCATGCTCGGAAATGAACACCCATACTGATAATGAGAAGTCATACTGGCTTTTAGATTTACAAAACCCAAATAGAAGAATACTGAATAAGGTTGTTGTAAGTGCGCAATGGTACGATATATAAGGATAGACATAACAGATAATGGCTAGACCCTCGGTTTGAAGCGGTTATAATGATCAAGGAAGCATCCACTCTGGAGTGACAGTTTTGAGGAGTAAGCAAAATAATACGAAGGGACTTAGAATGAGTTATCGCCGCTGATGAGGCATGGCATGTCCTAGATGTGAAGGTCTGAACTGGTATAATTATGGATAAGCATGGGTGTTGTAGTGCAGTTGATATCGACTCGAAACGACAAATCGGGGAGCCGAGTTCGAATTCCAGTTGAATTTCTTGCGCACAAATACCCTTGGGAAAGGTATTAATCCTCTCTTTCCTCCAGTTATGGGTTAAATAACAGGACAGATTGGGTTTCATAGCCTTGGTCGGCAACTAGTCTACCGCAGAAAGGAATCGCAACCTACTGCGGGATAATCTTTTAGTCACCCATGTCACTTTCGAGACATGATCGCCCAAAGCGTGTATCACGTATGGCACTTAACTGACTGACTGAATATAATAGTTGGAATCATGATGAAGACTTCTAGTGGTCAGGAAAAGGGGGGTCTTATTTCTATTGTCATGAAGTAATAAACTGATCTCCCAATAATTACTATGTACTAATATAATACATCTCTTCTCCCTCCAGTTATGGGTTAAATAACAGGACAGATGTTGTTCTATAGCCTTGGCTGGCAACCTGTCTACAGCAGAAAGCAATGGCAACCTACTGCGTGATAATCTTCTGCCCAGTCAGTCATGTCTCTTTCGAGACATGATCGCCCAAAGCGTGTATCATGTATGGCTCTTAACTGACTGAATGCGCATAAACTACAGGAAATCCGAAAACTGACTTCAAGGTCATCAGCAAAGAGAGGAGCCCAAATTGCCGACTACAGGTCTGCGAGACTAAACACAAGCAGAAAGTGTCCTAACAGAGGACAGGAATGTGGAACACTGGGATTCGAAGGCGTATTGACATTGCCAAGTACATATTCTAAAAGCTAAGCAGAGTATTAAGAGACAGGAAAATGTTGTTGGAAATAAAGAAAAAAGTACTGGACTGTTATGCGACATCTGTCCTCCTGTATGGGAGTGAATGTTAGACAATTTCCTCGAAAATGAAGGAATAACTCGAAGCAACAGAAATGGGATTCTATAGATTGGTAGCGGAGAAAATTGATAAGAAAAGTAAACTTATTCTTAACATCAGGAAGAGATGGCTAAAGTTTCTGGGACACGTAATGAAGAAGGAGTACTTGGAAGTCCTGATGCTCACAGTGCTGATAGAGGGGACGCGAGGAGGGGCATGACATACTTGATAGACTTAAACAACTGGACGGCGGAGCAGGGTTTGGAAGAAATAACAGGACAAAATATATTAAAGCAACAATGGACGAGATGTGGAGGGCTATGATCGCCTAAGTTCTGAAGGGATACGGCACATAGAAAATAAGTGTGTCCTCAAGCCGAAATCGTTTTGATACTGATATATTACGCTGTCCATATGCAATTGATGTTTGAGTTTGTTTAACGGCATATCAACACCTCTGGTTTATTTAATGCCAAAAAGGTGGGGTTTTAAGGGTTTTTTTAATGTTCGGTTATAGAGAAAAGGTTGATTTAGTCAGATTTTAATAATTTTTTTTTTGTTTTATTCTTTTTGATTTTAGGAAACTGAAAATGTCTTCTAGTTTTGTATTAAAAAATGTTTTGCTGGGAATATTTTTTCTTAAAAAATGTGCTATGGCAATCTTTTTTTTTTTTCAAAAATATATTGTTCGAAATATTTTTTCTTCAACAATGCATATTTTCTATAAAAATGCATTTTTATGTATATATTTCTATAAATATGCATGTTTATACTTTCATGGTGTTTTGACTCATGTTTCGAGGTTAACTATTTGCCCATAGCTGGGACCCTAACAGGTGCTACCACTTATCTGCTTGGATCTGTGAACAACAGCAACTAAGAGATGGTTCCATGCTCCTCACAGCCTCCTAATCATAGATCTTGCTGCTGGGTGCAGTTTATTGTCATGCCCAGGTTCAACAGTAGATGTTAAGCTGGTCGAGTTTACATGACAAGGCTTTAGGTTATTTAAAGTTAAATTTGTTGATGTGCATAGAACTCACATTCGCTAAGCCTCAACTGCCATGGTTAGCAAGCTCGTCTGGGGACCCTACTCTTTTAGTCTTGTGCCACATCTCCTTTTAGAAAATCACCAGAAGGAAAATGATTTTTAAGTATTTGACACTCACGAAATATTCCGAAGGAAAGAGAAGAACAAGTGCAGGGAAGAAAGCACCTACCTGACTAGCTAGTGTGAATGAATGACAGAATGAATGGTGATAGGTTTGGCAAAAGTAATAACACTGGTGTGGCGTGCAAAGAATAGTAGATTCTGGAGAGCTACGATCTTATCACGTCCTTCAGGGACACATCACACTGAAGAAGTAAAATAACTGGGCCGTGTGTCTTTATAGCGGCTTGAAATAAGAAAGAGCCGAGTTCGAATCCTAGTCGATTTTCTAACATTCACTTACGTGCGAACACTCTTGGGAATGGTATCTAGTTCCTCCGCCACCCATGCGTTAAAAAATAAAATGTGTACAGTATTTACATTATTCGGACTATTGTCCTCATCTTTTTTGCTATTTGTACGACTTTTCAGCCGTTGTACACTCCGTCCTTCTTCAGGTGCTAGAAATTTCTAACCGAACCCTTTATTACAATCACACGGAGACTGGATATAGACGTTAGTTAGTTCCTGTGACTTGACCCAAAGAGTTGTGAGTTCAATACCAGGCTACAGCAGTGGTGAACGAGTAACTTGCATGGTTAGAGGGAGATAACTCAAGACTACCAAACGTGGCATTGCTACTACGCAAACAATGAGAATGATATATCCCAGTGATTGTAATAAAGGGTTCGGTTCGAAATTCCTAGCACCTGAAGAAGGCTGGAGCGTACAACAGCAGAAACGTCGTACAATTGGCAACATAGATAAGGACAGTAGTCCGAATAATGTAAACAAAACTGCTATCTATTAACCATAATATACAATCGTTCCTACCTCCCATTAGCATGGAACAGGCTAGCCTCCCTGAGAGTAAAACACTACGCCTCTTTGGCCTCACACTCTCAGTGGACCTCAAGTGGAATGACTATATCGAATCCATTGCTAAATCCGCTGCTATGAAAGTCGGTTCTCTGTGCAGTCCAGGAAATTTTTCCCGTCTGAGTTCATCCTTCACATACCATCAGCCCGTGTATTGCATACTGCTGCCGCATCTGGTCGGGTGCCCCTTCTATTCACCTCGAGGTTCTTGACAAAATCTAACGAAGAATCTGTAATGTGATCGATACCAACTTAGTAGCTCGGCTGCAGTCACTATCTCTCCGGCGTGACGTGGCTTCCCTGTGCCTCTTCTATAAATACTATTACGGCTTCTGCACCGATGAACATAGATCACTGGTGCCCCCTAGGTATGCATTTGCACGAGATAGTAGATTAGCAACTAGGCCCCAACCTTTTACACTGAAACCGATAAAATGTGACCGCAATTTCTACTCTAACAGCTTCTTTTCTCGCACTTCCCGCCTGCGGAATTTTCTTCCATATACTGACTTTCCCGACAGCTATAATCTCCAGGAATTTAACTGTAAGGTCAATAGACATCTCCTATCTCACTAACTCGCATCCATTCTCTCAAGCTCTTTTTTTTTCATCTACTCCACCCCTATTCTCGGTATTCTTATCTGTCTATTACCCTCCTCCTGACATTTCCTATAACTAACCCCTCTTTCTCATCACTTTCCCCGATGTTACCCTCTGTAAAGTGGCAGTAGAATGCCTTGCTTGGAATGAGATGATTTTTAAAAAAATGTTTATATTATAATGTAGATATAAAGTGGGGGATCAATTCTACATTACAATCAATATATAAACTGATCTCTCACTTTATGGCCACAGTCATCCTTCTATTACCCACTTCCTGACACCCCCTATAACGTGTCTCTCTTTCTCATCACTTTCCCCTATGTAACCCCCCTGCTCAACAATGGCAGTAGAATGCCTTGCTTTGGGTGAAATCATTTTTTAAAAACAATACCGTAAAATAACGAAATATATCAAACCGAAAATCCGGTTGGGGCTTGATAGAGTTCAAATGCCATTTAATCTCAAATTTCTTGTGAGGAAATCGATTTTGATCGGCGCCCAGATGTGATGAAGCATTTGTCCGACTCAGCATTTCTTTTATGAGTGACCCAATCTTGTGAATGATTTATCTTAATGTTGGTGAAGCTTTCATCGAAATTCACTTGGTATCGATCAGTAATCGGATATTACGCAATCAACAATTTCAGATGTATCAACTAACATTGATTCCTGTTTGATCGGTGCTTAAAAACCAGGTGTTTAATAAAATGGCCGTATTGATCAGTGGTTCAGTCGTTAGATATTGATCAATAAAAATGTTTTTTTTTTCGGGATGTTAGGCTGGCTATATGCTGACTCTTTGCAGGTGTTTCTTCATTGAATCCTTCACAAGACATTATCAGATATTGATCTGTCCCAAAAGAAAATCACTTGCAATCTTTCTGACGAACTGAAGGAAATTGGAAAATAAATCTAAACAGAGATTTTAGGAACAAAACATTGAACAAGAGACGAATTCGGTGTCAATGAATTTTAAAACTAACTCAAGAACATATAGACATATGTAATCTTTATATCAGGATGCAAAGATATATGCTAATCAAGAGATTCATCTTTTGTATGTAGATTTTTTAGGTCGTAGGTAATCATGACTCTCCACAACATCCTATCTGTAGTAGCTCTTATCAATATTTGTTTTTTTTTTACTGTCCTTCTCAATGCAAATTATTAACACAAACTCGTTATATAAGTTTCTCTGTGCTTTTCTCTATTCTTCAATATGTCATGTGAATATCAAATGTTCCAGTTTCTCATTCATTATGTGACCATGTGTGTCAACTGTCACCTTCTGATTTTTTGCATAATTCTCCGTTTCGTTTCTATTTTTAAAAAAAGTCCTCGTTGCTTACATGATCCACAGAATTTTATTCTCAGCATCCTTCTGTAAAAGTATCTCTCTACTGTGCCAAGTCTCCTTTTCATGCCTATTGTATCAAGTCTCCTTTTTATTTCTGATGCCTCAAGTCTCCTTTTCACCTCTGATGCCTCGTTTTCTTTTTATCTCTGATCTCGTCTCCTGTTCATTTCTGATGCCTCAGGTCTTCTTTTCATCTCTGATGCCTCAAGTCTCCTGTGTTATTCCTGATGTCTAAAGTCTCCTATTCAATTCCGATGCCTCAAGTCTCTTTTTTATCCTTGATCTGTCCATCTCTAATGCCTCAAGTTTCCTTTTCCACTCTGATGCCTCAAGTCTCCGTTTTATCCCTGATCTATCCATCTCTGATGCCTCAAGTCTCATTTTCAAATTTGATGCCTCAAGTCTTCCTTTTATCACTGATCTGTCCATCTCTGATGCCTCAAGTCTCCTTTTCAATTCTGATGCCTCAAGTCTCTTTTTATCTCTGATATGTCCATCTCTGGTGCCTCAAGTCTCCTTTTCATCTCTGATGCCTCAATTCTCTTTTTTATCTCTGATATGTCCATCTCTGATGCCTCGAGTCTCCTTTTCATCTCTGATGCCTCAATTTTATTTTTTATCCCTGATCTGTCCATCTCTGATGCCTCAAGTCTCCTTTTCAACTTTGATGCCTCGTCTCCTTTTTATCCCTGATCTGTCCATTTCTGATGCTTCAAGTGTCCTTTTCAATTCTGATGCCTCAAGTCTCCTTTTTATCCCTGATCTGTCCAATTCTGATGTCTCAAGTCTCATTTTCAATTCTGATGCTTCAAGTCCCTTTTTATCTCTGATCTGTCCATTTCTGATGCCTCGTCTTCTTTTTATCCCTGATCTGTCTATCGCTGCTGCCTCAAGTCTCGTTTTCAATTCTGATGCCTCAACTCTCCTTTTTATCTCTGATGCCTCAATTCTCTTTTTTATCCCTGATCTGTCCATCTCTCTTGCCCCAAGTCTCTCTTTCATCTCTGAGGCCTCAAGTCTTCTGTTTTATCCCTGATGTCTCAAATCTCATTTTTATCTCTGATGCCATAAGCTTCCTTTTCGTCTCTTAGGAAATAGTCCCGCGTTCACTGCCATATAAGACTAATGATATTACATAGTTGTTCAGCTCTCTTCTTCGTTTCTAATGTAAATTTCCTGTTTCTTATTATTTTTCTTGTTTTGAAATGCATATTTTCTCTTTCATTGATCATTCTGATATTTTGTCACATTTTCCATCTTAACGTGAAATACTTCCAAGCTATTTAAAGTTTTGTACTTGTTTGATTTGACATTTTCAATCCGTAACTTCCCTCTTGTTTTTTCTCTTGCTGAAAACCATATATAAGAGGAGACACTCTTCTTATGCTACAAATAGTAATTCGTTATTGAAAATAGAAATCTTGAAAAAAGAAGATTTCCTCTATCAATCTGAAAAATATACACTGATTTTCATAAAACTTGTAAATTCGTTATAATTGGAAATTATTTAAATATTTTGTTTTTACTCCCATACGACGAGAATGCCCAGAGGAATTTTGAGTGGTCACAAGAGTTGCATACGAATTATTTAATTTCTCCGCGATATTTTTTTCTTTATAATATGAATTCCTATCAGTAATTTTTCAAAAATATATTTCGTTTTCAGCCCAACACTTTTCTTGTGCACCTATTAACGTTTCATTCCTTCATCTTTGGGAAATAATTTTTCTTTATAAATTTGATCGTTTCTTTCAAGATCCATTGTACCAAAGGCCATATGTTGTTTTATATTCGATACATCTTTCTTTTTCTTCCTTTCGTTCTCATGAGACTTTGATACAAACGATTGCTCACTTTCTAGTTCATGTGGTTATCTCCCTTTCTTGATTTTATTCGATATGGACGCCGTTTTTGTCTTTATTCTATTTATTAAAAGTTTTCTGTTATTTTCTCGTGTCACTCACTTCCTTAACAATTCCTAATAATTTCTTCTGAATTACATTAAAAATTCTTTTATCTTTTAGACAGCTAAACATTCTCATTTCAAATTTCTTAAAATTAGTCGAACATTTTACGGGTTTCTGCTATAGGCTGGAGGTGATTGGATAAAAAAAATGATATTGTATAGAGAGAAAGAGTAATATGAGTCTTTCTGCATGTCTATGTATATCCATGTGCAAATGTACTTAATTACTTATGTATGTGTCATACATACATACGTGTTTGTGGGGGGGGGAATTCAGACAGACGCGTTATTTCATGGTAATTCGTGGTAAGTCACCACTACCGAAAATTTAGACTTGAGAATGAGGATTCAAACTTTGTTTAAGCCTATTAGTTCTGAATAGGTTTCGAGTGTAATTGAAACATAAAGGGTTTTAAAAAGGAAAAGGAAGTGGGAAGGGGAGAAGGGAGAGAGAAATTTACCTGCAATACATTTCTGGGGAAAGATTTTACATTGTTTGTCGGAAAAAATATTACAAACAATTTTTTTGGAGAAAACTAGGACCAACAATACATTTTTGATGATAAATAATTCCAGCCATAAATTAGTGTCAAATATTACCAGTAACACATTTTTAGAGAAAAAATAATACGAGCACTATGAAAAAATATTCCTTGACTAATTTTGTATACTCCTTCTTGTAGTAACAAAAACTACAAACTTTATTTATTAGTCAAATTTAAAAGAATCTGTTTTTTAAAATTTTGTTTAAAGCTATAATTTCTGAATAAGTTCCAAATATATTCTAAACATAAAGGGCTTTTAGTAAAAATTACTCGCAATACATTTCTGTCGAAAAATATTACAAAAAATACATTTTTGAAGGAAGACTATTACCAGCAATACATTTTTGATGATAAATAATTCCAGCCATACATCACTGTTAAATATTGCCGATAATACATTTTTAGAAAAAAAAGTATTACGAGCACTATAGTCTTAAGGAGAAAATTTTAATATTAATAAATTTTTAAAAAGGAAAAAAATACAAGTTCAAACAAATAAATCTAAATAGAATAATGAGGTTCCTTTAAATTAAGGATGGAAAGCTTTATATATATATATATCTCTCCTTTCTTTCCTTTTCTTTTTCACACCCTCTTTCTCGTCTGACTCACCCTCTACCCTAGAACTTTCTTCGACACTGACCGATGGGCGGCATCAACTTTGTTTCAGGGGTGATGAGTTAGCGTCTTGGCGTGTTATCTGGTGTGGGTTCTATGCGACTTTTACATATATGATCCTGAAGGCATCTGTGTGGGTTCGACAAACGGATGGACTGTTCTTATTTTCTCTTTTAAGGGAGCGGCATTTATATTCTTATCTTCTTATATGTTTTTATTTTTTTATTTTTTTCTTATTCGCCGGGTTAGGTCTTTGTGAATCCCATTCATGTAGAATCCTTCGTTGAATAAAGACGGAAGCTGAAGATGGCTCGCCTGAAATAGGCCTAAACTTCCGAATTACCATGAAATAACGTGTCTGTCTTAATTTTTCTTATATTTGCTCTATATGTATTTATATGCATATATGTTTAGAGCTCTCTTAGAGAGTTATCCTGCCATTATATGTAAAGGATACTCATTTGGATTTTTCTATGCCCACAAGGCATGCTGATGTATATATATATGTTATAAATTATGTTTTAGAACATGTACATAATTTTTTCTATATATGTCCTCTCCTCTACAATCATATGTTTGTTTCAACGTTAGGTTTCCAACATTTTGTCAGAAGGAAAAAGCAAGAGTTAGAATCATCCGCTGTTTATATTTGATTCGTTATTGTTGTGGGGTTGGTTGGGGTTATTGATAATGAAGGGAATGTGTCTTCCGTTTTGACCGTTAGACTTTTGAAGAACTTGGTGTGTAAGTGCGAAATTGTTGATTAATGGCATTATCTGTTGGAATGTACGTTTTTATCGGTCGGGTATATCTTTTGGTTAGAATTTCGAAGAAAGTGGTGTGTGGAGTGGTTTGATTACTTGGTCATTTTTGTGTGTTTGTGTAAGGGGTATTTTGTGTGTGTGATTTGGGAACTTATCTTGTTCGTTGAACTTAAGAATTTTTAGGGACGGCTTTATGGTTGGCTATTGCTTGATTAATTGATGTTCGTTGTTATCAGGCCTATTTTATGTATTCTCTTTCATCTTGTGGCGAGGCTTCCCCTCGGGGTTCCTTAGATAGACGTGATAGGGGTGGGGTGTTTTTTCTTTTTAATTTTGATTTTTCCGGTACGGAGTATTTTTAATTTTATTTTTGTTTTTTCTATTTTTATTTTAGCGAGATGGGTTTTTTTATATTTTGTTTAATATATTCAAGTTTGGAGTGTTATTGTATTTAGGCGAAGTTATTTTCAAAAAATCTAAACTTGTATTTTTTAGGAAGTAAATGCAAATTTGTATTTTATCGATTTTTTATATAAAGTTGTATATTTAATCTTAATTTTGAGTTTAGAGAATCGGTTTTTTCTTTTAATTTTTTATTTTTTCTATAAATTATCGTTTCGAATCCTGTTTATTTCTTTTAATTTTTTATTTTATTTATTTAGATATTTTTTATATCTTACTTTAAGGATTTATTAGATCGATTTTTCCTATCGCATTTTTTATCTTTTATAATAAAAATATCTACCCAAATTTCCAGTATTTTTTAGTATGATTGTAGGGTTAGATCTTTAATGTGTTTACAGTTTATTTTTGTGTATGATATAATTATTCTAAAATAGTATATTTAATCTTAATTTTGAATATAGGAATTTCAATTCTTTTTCGAGTTTGGAAGCCATTTTTTTCGTTTAATTTTTATTTTTCCAGTTCGGAATATTTTCGTATTTAACTAAGGTTATTACGGTAAGTAAGGTTATTGCTGTAGACTTTAGTAATAGTTTGGGAGCCTGATTATTTCTTTAATTTTACGTTTTATTTATTTAGATGTTTTTGTGGGTATTAGACCTTCCTTTAAGGATTTATTAGATCGATTTTTTCTGCAGCATTTTAAATCTTTTATAATAAGAATATCTAATCAAACTCCTAGTATTTCCTAGCATGATTGTAGAGTTAGGTCCCTAATGTGCTTGCAGTTTACTGTGGTTTCGTGCCTCTGATTTAAAAGCTTGTTACTATTTATATATTTAATGATCTCTATTTTTTCTTGAAGGCAAAGAAAACATGGTTCTTTTATAGATTTTGCTGTTCTTGGTTGTTTGAGGATTTTCCATTTAACCTTAGGTGTTTTATTTTCGACTTTTAATTTCCAAAAGTATTCGGAGAGAGATGTCATGTTTTGTTTTTCTTTGTGATTGAAGGATGAGAGGTGATTTTTTTTTTTTTGGTTGGGGTTATTGATAATGAAGGGAACGTGACTTCCGCTTTTTGGTTGGGGTTATTGATAATGAAGGAAACGTGACTTCACAGTTCTATACATCATATATCGAGCACTGTTTTAAATTAATGTTTTGGACGGTGATAAAAATTTCTTTCTTCGTTCTGTACTCACTCGGATATATATATATATATATATATATATATATATATATATATATATATATATACAAAGCTCAACCTAGTTTTGACTAACTCGATACTAAAAGACTGAAAAATATTAAACCAAAATAGTAAAAACAGTTATACTTCTTTAAGGGTTACTTATCAATCATATATATATATATATATATATATATATATATATATATATTATGGGATACACATTTTTTTCTATTAAAATAAGCAATAAGAAAATACATAAAAACATTATAGAAATTTTGGATCAAAACGGCATTAGAATTTAAATTACATTTTTATATTTTTCAACCAATCAGCTAAAAACATAGAATAAGAACATTCTAGAAAAATAAGATCGGAAGTCAATTAACAAAAAATATTTAGGCCCCAAAACAAAATAGTAAAATACAAATCTGATTGGTCAATAAATGTCTTCACACCTAAATGTTAGGAAGATTCTTTGATCCACTATTATGGTATATAAATAACACACAGTTAGGAAATAAAAAGTCAGTCACCAAGCTAGCCAGTAAGTCAGCATGTAACCGATACTTTGTCCGGCCAAGTCATTCTCCACAACAAAGTTCATGACCTAGCTACAGAGGGCCGTGAAAGGAAAAACCCGACAAACTTTCTTTCATCAACGCGACATGCTGTCGCCACCCGAGATGAACTTAATGTAAGTAAGAACGACTTATTTACGGACTCCGTTAATATAAACTTACAAACACCTTTAAACAAATTTAACTTCTTGCCAAACTTTATTTTCCAAAAGGCAATTTTTCACATCATGTATTTTATTTGTTTCCACATACTAATTTTATTTTATACATATTAAATTGTTTGTTGTTTAATGTTCGTTGTGACTTATTCCATTTCTTTTGCGCGATTGTAAAACATTGTGTTGTATTTGTGGGGGAACTAATCTCGAGAGCAATACCCGTAAAATACGGAAGCACATCAACCAAGCACTTACCAAATCCCCTACAAAATATATATATATATATATATATATATATATATATATATATATATGAAATTATTTGTTTGAACATTATTTTTGATCGATACTCGTATTTAAGTAGATCTTCTGTTTATAATCAAACAATATTATATATTTATTTCTACTGCCTGCTTATTGACGATAGATTTTTTTTCGGTAGTATTCAACATATCCACATAGGGGAAGACAACAAGTGATCTGGCACGTCTTAGATATCGAACACGAATGACCAACAGTCTAAATGAAGTCAAATCAAACCTATATAACACAATTTTCGATTTATCGTAATAAACAGAC
>JBBBDQ010002559.1:0-45342 GCA_037127315.1 Ascarosepion bandense | reverse complement strand
TCGACCCATGAAACACAGACAAGTAGAATATCATACTGCTATCAAAGAGCAGACTGGGATTCGTTCCGAGACTTCCTCTGTGACATCCCTTGGAACAACGTCTTTAGTCTTCCCATCGAAGAATGTGCATCCGAGGTCTCCTCCTGGGTTAAGGCTGGCATCGATGCCTTCATCCCTGCTAGGAAATTCCAGCTTAAATCTCATTCGTCTCCATGGTTCTCACCCGCTTGCTCGGCTGCCATTGCCCACCGGAATCATTTCTTCCGACTTTATCGTAACTATGCGTCGGACCAAAACAGGCGCCTTTTCACTTCAGCTCTTAATAAGTGTAAAAGGATACTTAACGAAGCTAAGATGTTGTTTGCTGCCAGAATGAAGCAACGCATAGCATACTCTAAATTCGGCTCTAAAGACTACTGGCGACTCTGTAAAAGAGTACTTAACAAGAGCAAGTCCACAATACCCCCGCTAATCAACAAATTTGAGGTCCTCACCTCCCCAGCAGATAAGGCTGAATGTTTTGCCCGCAGATTCTCGAACAATTCGAGTCTGGACTCGTCTGGAGTTTTTACACCCGACTTCTCACCTAGAACCGAGGCACAACTGAATGATGTGCACATTACACCTTCGCTTGTCTCTAAGATAATCTTAAAACTTGACCCTCACAAAGCGAGCGGTGGTGACGGAATCCCAACCATAGTCTTAAAGAAATGTGCCCCTGAACTATCCTCTATCCTTTCTAAGCTCTACAACCTCTGCCTATCTGCTTCCTGCTTTCCTGCCTGTTGGAAATCTTCCTCTATAGTTCCTATATTTAAAAACACTGGAGAACCCTCTGACCCTGCAAATTACCGCCCTATCAGCCTTCTTCCGATCTTTGGCAAAGTGTTCGAAGCCATTATCAACGCCGAGGTGGTTCAGCATCTCACAGCACACAGGCTCCTCTCGGACAAGCAGTATGGTTTCCGCTTCACCAGGTCTACTGCTGATATGCTAACGACCATCACCGAGTACATATACCAGGCACTCGACAGGAATGGCGAAGCTCGAACCGTTGCATTGGATATATCTAAGGCGTTCGACAGAGTTTGGCATGCTGGCCTTCTATGTAAACTGCGGAGCTATGGTATAACTGGACATTTGTTTGAACTAATCCAGTCCTTCCTCTCTAACCGCACAATGAAAGTGGTATTAAACGGACATGCCTCTCAGAACTACCATACAAACGCAGGTGTCCCCCAAGGCTCCATCTTAGGTCCTACACTCTTCCTGATATATATTAATGATCTCCCTGATTCCATAAGAACCCAAATAGGTTTGTACGCCGATGACACCACAGTTTACTCTCGCCTCCAACAAAAATCTGGTGTAGGCGTCAAAGCTAAACTCGCAGCCGAGATTGAAAAAGACCTCCAATCCATATTGGACTGGGGTAAGAAATGGCTAGTAAATTTTAATGCTTCTAAAACGAAGCTACTGTCAATTAACCATCATCGACAATCTCACCTACCTCCCATTAGCATGGACCAGGCTTGCCTCCCAGAGAGTAAAACACTACGCCTCCTTGGTCTCACACTTTCAGCGGACCTCAAATGGAATGACTATATCGAATCCATTGCTAAATCCGCTGCTATGAAAGTCGGTTCTCTGTGTAGGGCCCGGAAGTTTTTTCCGTCTAAATCTATCCTGCACATTTACAAATCTACCATCCGCCCGTGCATTGCATACTGCTGCCATATCTGGTCGGGTGCCCCTGCTGTTCTCCTCGGGCTTCTCGATAAGGTTCAGAGGAGGGTCTGTAATGTGATAGACACCGACTTGGCAGACCGCCTGCAGTCTCTCTCCCACCGGCGAGACGTGGCTTCGCTGTGTCTCTTCTATAAATACTTTCACGGCTTCTGCTCCGATGAACTTAGATCACTAGTGCCTCCTAAATACGAATTTGCACGAGATACTAGATTAGCAACTAGATCCCACCCTTTTACAGTGAAACCGATAAAATGCAGCCGTAACTTCTACTCCAACAGTTTCTTTCCTCGCACTTCCCGACTGTGGAATTCTCTTCCAAACGATTGCTTCCCCGACGGCTACAATCTCCAGGAGTTTAAATGTAAGGTCAATAGACACCTCCTAACACACTAACCTGCTCCCATTCTATCAAACACTCTTCCCATCTGCCCGACACTCATCCTCGCTATCCTTACTCATCTATCACCATTCTCCTGACATTCCCTATGTCTGTCCACTCCTTCTCTTTACCTTCCCCTATGTAGCACCATGCGCAATAGTGGCAGTGGAATGCCTTGCTTGGGGTGAGATGATTAAAAAAAAAAAAAAAAATATGCATGAAAATACACTAAACGTGCAATTTTCGGGCTTTCAGTACACTTATTTATATCGCCCAGAAAAAATTTTAAATGAGATCATATTATTCTACTCATCAATTTACATAAGAATAAGCATTAAACTTGATATGCATGAAAATACACTAAATGCGCAATTTTAGGGCTTTCAGTACACTCATTTATATTGCTTAGAATCAATTTTAAATGAGACCATATGATTCTACACATCAATTTACATAAGAATCAGCATTAATCTTGATATGCATGAAAATACACTAAATGCGCAATTTTCGGGTTTTCGGTACACTCATTTATATTGCTCAGAATCAATTTTAAATGATATTATATGATTCTACACATCAATTTACATAAGAATCAGCATTAATCTTGATATATCATGAAAATACATTAAATACGCAATTTTCGGGCTTTCAGTACATTCATTTATATTGCTCAGAATCAATTTTAAATGAAAACATGATTCTACACATCAATTTACATAAGAATCAGCATTAATCTTGATATGCATGAAAATACACTAAATGCTCAATTTTCGGGCTTTCAGTACACTCATTTATATTGCTCAGAATCAATTGTAATTGAGACCATATAATTCTACACATCAAATTACACAAGAATCAGCATTAATCTTGATATGCATGAAAATACACTAAATGCGCAATCTGCGGGCTTTCAGTACACTCATTTATATTGCTCAGAATCAATTTTAAATGAAACCATATAATTCTACAATTCAATGTACATAAGAATCAGCATTAATCTTGATATGCCTTAAAATACACTAAATGCGCAGTTTTTGGTCTTTCAGTACACTCATTTATATTGCTCATAATTAATTTCCAATGAGACCATATGATTCTTCACATCAATTTACACAAGAATCTGCATTAATCTTGATATGCATGAATATACACTAAATGGGCAATTTTCGGGTTTTCAGTACACACATTTATATTGCTCAGAATAAATTTTAAATGAGACCATATGATTCTACACATCAATTTACATAAGAATCAGCATTAATCTTGATATGCATGAAAATACACTAAATGCGCAATTTTCGGGCTTTCAGTACACTCATTTACATTGCTCAGAAACAATGTTAAATGAGACCATATGATTCTACACATCAATGTACATAAGAATCAGCATTAACCTTGATATGCATGAAAATACACTAAATGCGCAATTTTTGGGCTTTCAATACACTAGTTTATATTGCTCAAAATCATTTTTAATTCAGACCATATGATTCTGCACATCAATTTACCTAAGAATCAGCATTAATTATGATATGCATGAAAATACACTAAATGCGCAATTCTCCAGCTTTCAGTACACTAATATATATTTCTCAGAATCAATTTTAAATGAGACCATATGATTCTACACATCAATTTACATAAGAATCAGCATTAATCTTGATATGCATGAAAATACACTAAATGCGCAATTTTCGGGCTTTCAGTACACTCATTTATATTGCTCAGAATCAATTTCAAATGAGACCATATGAATCTACACATCAATTTACATAAGAATCAGCATTAATCTTGATATGCATGAAAATACACTAAATGCGCAATTTTTGGGCTTTCAGTACACTCATATATATTGCTTAGAATCAATTTTAAATGAGACCATATGATACTACACTTCAATTTACATAAGAATCAGCATTAATCTTGATATGCATTAAAATACACTAAATGCGGAATATTCGGGCTTTCAGTACACTCATTTGTATTGCTCAGAATCAATTTTAAATGAGACCATATGATTCTTCACATCAATTTACATAAGAATCAGCATTAATCTTGATATGCATGAAAATACACTAAATACGCAATTTTCGGGTTTTCAATACACTCATTTATACTGCTCAGAATCAATTTTAAATGAAACCATATGATTCTACACATCAATTTGCATAAGAATCAGCATTAATCTTGATATGCATGACAATACATTAATGCGCCATATTTGGGCTTTCAGTACACTCATTTATGTAAAATTAATGCAGATTCTTAGGTAAATTGATGTGTAGAATCATATGGTCACATTTAAAATTGATTCTGAGCAATATAAATGAGTGTACTGAAAGCCCGAATATTGCGCATTTAGTGTATTTTCATGCATATCAAGATTAATGCAGATTCTTATGTAAATTGATGTGTAGAATCATATGGTTTCATTTAAAATTGATTTTGATCAATATAAATGAGTGTACTGACAGCCCGAAAATTGCGCATTTAGTGTATTTTCATGCATATCAAGATTAATGCTGATTCTTATGTAAATTGATGTGTAGAATCATGTGGTCTCATATAAAATTGATTCTGAGCAATATAAATGAGTGTACTGAAAGCCCGAATATGGCGCATTTAGTGTATTTTCATGCAAATCAAGATTAATACTGATTTTTATGTAAATTGTTGTTTAGAATCATATGGTCTCATTTAAAATTGATTCTGAGTAATATAAATGAGTGTACTGAAAGCCCAAATATGGCGCATTTAGTGTATTTTCATGCATATCAAGATTAATGCTGATTCTTATGTAAATTGATGTGTAGAATCATATGGTCTCATTTAAAATTGATTCTAATCAATGTAAATGAGTGTACGGAAAGCCCAAAAATGGCGTATTTAGTGTATTTTCATGCATATCAAGATTAATGCTGATTCTTATGTAAATTGATTTGTAGAATCATATGGTCTCATTTGAAATTAATTCTGAGCAATATAAATGAGTGTACTGAAAGACCAAAAACTGCGCATTTAGTGTATTTTCATGCATATCAAGATTAATGCTGATTCTTATGTAAATTGATGTGTAGAATCATATGGTCTCATTTAAAATTGATTCTGAGCAATATAAATGAGTGTACTGAAAGCCCGACAATTGCGCATTTAGTGTATTTTCATGCATATCAAGATTAATACTGATTCTAATATAAATTGATGTGTAGAATCATATAATCTCATTTAAAATTGATTCTGAGCAATATAAATGAGTGTACTGAAAGCCCAAACATTACGCATTTAGTGTATTATCATGCATATCAAGATTAATGCTGATTCTTATGTAAATTGATGTGTAGAATCATATGGTCTGAATTAAAAATGATTTTGAGCCATATAAATTAGTGTATTGAAAGCCCGAATATTGCGCATTTAGTGTATTTTCATGCATATCAATGTTAATGCTGATTCTTATGTAAATTGATGTGTAGAATCATATGGTCTCATTTAAAATTGGTTCTGAGCAATATAAATGAGTGTACTGAAAGCCCGAAAATTGCGCATTTAGTGTATTTTCAGCATATCAAGATTAATGCTGATTTTTATGTAAATTGATGTGAAGAATCATATGGTCTCATTTAAATGTGATACTGAGCAATATAAATGTTTGTAATGAAAGCCCGAAAATTACGCATTTAGTGTATTTTCATGCATATCAAGATTAATGCTGATTCTTATGTAAATTGATGTGTAGAATCATATGGTCTCATTTAAAAACGATTCTAAGCAATATAAATGATTGTACTGAAAGCCCGAAAATTGGGCATTTAGTGTATTTTCATGCATATCAAGATTAATGCTGATTCTTATGTAAATTGATGTGTAGAATAATATGGTCTCATTTAAAATTGATTCTGAGCAATATAAATGAGTGTACTGGAAGCCCGAATATTGCCCATTTAGTGTATTTTCATGCATATCAAGATTAATGCTGATTCTTATGTAAATTGATGTGTAGAATCATATGGTCTGATTTATAATTGATTCTGAGCAATATAAATGAGTGTACTGATCGCCCGAAAATTGCGCATTTAGTGTATTTTCATGCATATCAAGATTAATGCTGATTCTTATGTAAATTGATGTGTAGAATCATATGGTCTCATTTAAAATTGATTCTGAGCAATATAAATGTGTGTACTGAAAGCCCGAAGATTGCGCATTTAGTGTATTTTCATGCATATCAAGATTAATGCTAATTCTTATGTAAATTGATGTGTAGAATCATATGGTTTCATTTAAAATTGATTCTGAGCAATATAAATGAGTGTACTGAAAGCCCGAAAATTGCGCATTTAGTGTATTTTCATGCATATCAAGATTAATGCTGATTCTTATGTAAATTGATGTGTAGAATCATATGGTCTCATTTGAAATTATTTCTGAGCAATATAAATGAGTGTACTGAAAGAACAAAAACTGCGCATTTAGTGTATTTTCATGCATATCAAGATTAATGCTGATTCTTATGTAAATTGATGTGTAGAATCATATGGTCTCATTTAAATTGGATACTGAGCAATATAAATGAGTGTACTGAAAGCCCAAATATGGCGCATATAGTGTATTTTCATGCATATCAATGTTAATGCTGATTCTTATGAAAATTGATGTGTAGAATCATATGGTCTCATTTAAAATTGATTCTGAGCAATATAAATGAGTGTACTGAAAGCCCGAAGATTGCGCATTTAGTGTATTTTCATGCATATCAAGATTAATGCTGATTCTTATGTAAATTGATGTGTAGAATCATATGGTCTCATTTAAAATTGATTCTGAGCAATATAAATGAGTGTACGGAAAGACCAAAAACTGCGCATTTAGTGTATTTTCATGCATATCAAGATGAATGCTGATTCTTATGTAAATTGATGTGTAGAATCATACGGTCTCATTTAAAATTGATTCTGAGCAATATAAATGAGTGTACTGAAAGACCAAAAACTGCGCATTTAGTGTATTTTCATGCATATCAAGATGAATGCTGATTCTTATGTAAATTGATGTGTAGAATCATACGGTCTCATTTAAAATTGATTCTGAGCAATATAAATGAGTGTACTGAAAGCCCGACAATTGCGCATTTAGTGTATTTTCATGCATATCAAGATTAATACTGATTCTAGTGTAAATTGATGTGTAGAATCATATAATCTCATTTAAAATTGATTCTGAGCAATATAAATGAGTGTACTGAAAGCCCAAACATTACGCATTTAGTGTATTATCATGCATATCAAGATTAATGCTGATTCTTATGTAAATTGATGTGTAGAATCATATGGTCTGAATTAAAAATGATTTTGAGGCATATAAATTAGTGTATTGAAAGCCGAATATTGCGCATTTAGTGTATTTTCATGCATATCAATGTTAATGCTGATTCTTATGTAAATTGATGTGTAGAATCATATGGTCTCATTTAAAATTGGTTCTGAGCAATTTAAATGAGTGTACTGAAAGCCCGAAAATTGCGCATTTAGTGTATTTTCATGCATATCAAGATTAATGCTGATTCTTATGTAAATTGATGTGTAGAATCATATGGTCTCATTTAAAAATGATTCTGAGAAATATATATTAGTGTACTGAAAGCTGGAGAATAGCGCATTTAGTGTATTTTCATGCATATCAAAATTAATGCTGATTCTTATGTAAATTGATGTGGAGAATCATATGGTCTCATTTAAAATCGATTCTAAGCAATATAAATGAGTGTACTGAAAGCCCGAAAATTGGGCATTTAGTGTATTTTCATGCATATCAAGATTAATGCTGATTCTTATGTAAACTGATGTGTAGAATAATATGGTCTCATTTAAAATTGATTCTGAGCAATATAAATTAGTGTATTGAAAGCCAGAATATTGCGCATTTAGTGTATTTTCATGCATATCAATGTTAATGCTGATTCTTATGTAAATTGATGTGTAGAATCATATGGTCTAATTTAAAATTGGTTCTGAGCAATATAAATGAGTGTACTGAAAGCCCGAATTTTGCGCATTTAGTGTATTTTCATGCATATCAAGATTAATGCTAATTCTTATGTAAATTGATGTGTAGAATCATATGGTTTCATTTAAAATTGATTCTGAGCAATATAAATGAGTGTACTGAAAGCCCGAAAATTGCGCATTGAGTGTATTTTCATTCATATCAAGATTAATGCTGATTCTTATGTAAATTGATGTGTAGAATCATATGGTCTCATTTGAAATTAATTCTGAGCAATATAAATGAGTGTACTGAAAGAACAAAAACTGCGCATTTAGTGTATTTTCATGCATATCAAGATTAATGCTGATTCTTATGTAAATTGATGTGTAGAATCATATGGTCTCATTTAAATTGGATACTGAGCAATATAAATGAGTGTACTGAAAGCCCAAATATGGCGCATTTAGTGTATTTTCATGCATATCAATGTTAATGCTGATTCTTATGAAAATTGATGTGTAGAATCATATGGTCTCATTTAAAATTGATTCTGAGCAATATAAATGAGTGTACTGAAAGCCCGAAGATTGCGCATTTAGTGTATTTTCATGCATATCAAGATTAATGCTGATTCTTATGTAAATTGATGTGTAGAATCATATGGTCTCATTTAAAATTGATTCTGAGCAATATAAATGAGTGTACGGAAAGACCAAAAACTGCGCATTTAGTGTATTTTCATGCATATCAAGATGAATGCTGATTCTTATGTAAATTGATGTGTAGAATCATACGGTCTCATTTAAAATTGATTCTGAGCAATATAAATGAGTGTACTGAAAGACCAAAAACTGCGCATTTAGTGTATTTTCATGCATATCAAGATGAATGCTGATTCTTATGTAAATTGATGTGTAGAATCATACGGTCTCATTTAAAATTGATTCTGAGCAATATAAATGAGTGTACTGAAAGCCCGACAATTGCGCATTTAGTGTATTTTCATGCATATCAAGATTAATACTGATTCTAGTGTAAATTGATGTGTAGAATCATATAATCTCATTTAAAATTGATTCTGAGCAATATAAATGAGTGTACTGAAAGCCCAAACATTACGCATTTAGTGTATTATCATGCATATCAAGATTAATGCTGATTCTTATGTAAATTGATGTGTAGAATCATATGGTCTCATTTGAAATTAATTCTGAGCAATATAAATGAGTGTACTGAAAGCCCAAAAATTGCGCATTTAGTGTATTTTCATGCATATCAAGATTAATGCTGATTCTTATGTAAATTGATGTGTAGAATCATATGGTCTCATTTAAAATTGATTCTGAGAAATATATATTAGTGTACTGAAAGCTGGAGAATTGCGCATTAATGTATTTTCATGCATATCAAAATTAATGCTGATTCTTATGTAAATTGATGTGTAGAATCATATGGTCTCATTTAAAATCGATTCTAAGCAATATAAATGAGTGTACTGAAAGCCCGAAAATTGGGCATTTAGTGTATTTTCATGCATATCAAGATTAATGCTGATTCTTATGTAAACTGATGTGTAGAATAATATGGTCTCATTTAAAATTGATTCTGAGCAATATAAATTAGTGTATTGAAAGCCCGAATATTGCGCATTTAGTGTATTTTCATGCATATCAATGTTAATGCTGATTCTTATGTAAATTGATGTGTAGAATCATATGGTCTCATTTAAAATTGGTTCTGAGCAATATAAATGAGTGTACTGAAAGCCCGAAAATTGCGCATTTAGTGTATTTTCATGCATATCAAGATTAATGCTGATTTTTATGTAAATTGATGTGAAGAATCATATGGTCTCATTTAAATGTGATACTGAGCAATATAAATGTGTGTAATGAAAGCCCGAAAATTACGCATTTAGTGTATTTTCATGCATATCAAGATTAATGCTGATTCTTATGTAAATTGATGTGTAGAATCATATGGTCTCATTTAAAAACGATTCTAAGCAATATAAATGAGTGTACTGAAAGCCCGAAAATTGCGCATTTAGTGTATTTTCATGCATATCAAGATTAATGCTGATTTTTATGTAAATTGATGTGAAGAATCATATGGTCTCATTTAAAATTGATTCTGAGCAATATAAATGAGTGTACTGAAAGCCCGAAGATTGCGCATTTAGTGTATTTTCATGCATATCAAGATTAATGCTGATTCTTATGTAAATTGATGTGTAGAATCATATGGTCTCATTTAAAATTGATTCTGAGCAATATAAATGAGTGTACGGAAAGACCAAAAACTGCGCATTTAGTGTATTTTCATGCATATCAAGATGAATGCTGATTCTTATGTAAATTGATGTGTAGAATCATACGGTCTCATTTAAAATTGATTCTGAGCAATATAAATGAGTGTACTGAAAGACCAAAAACTGCGCATTTAGTGTATTTTCATGCATATCAAGATTAATGCTGATTCTTATGTAAATTGATGTGTAGAATCATACGGTCTCATTTAAAATTGATTCTGAGCAATATAAATGAGTGTACTGAAAGCCCGAAAATTGCGCATTTAGTGTATTTTCATGCATATCAAGATTAATGCTGATTCTTATGTAAATTGATGTGTAGAATCATATGGTTTCATTTAAAATTGATTCTGAGCAATATAAATGAGTGTACTGAAAGCCCGACAATTGCGCATTTAGTGTATTTTCATGCATATCAAGATTAATACTGATTCTAGTGTAAATTGATGTGTAGAATCATATAATCTCATTTAAAATTGATTCTGAGCAATATAAATGAGTGTACTGAAAGCCCAAACATTACGCATTTAGTGTGTTATCATGCCTCAAAGTTAATGCTGATTCTTATGTAAATTGATGTGTAGAATCATATGGTCTGAATTAAAATGATTTTTGAGCATATAAATTGGTGTATTGAAAGCCGAATGTTACGCATTTAGTGTATTTTCGTACATATCAATGTTAATGCTGATTCTTATGTAAATTGATGTAGATCATATGGTCTCATTAACATTGGTTCTGAGCAATATAAATGAGTGTACTGAAAGCTTGAAAATTGCGCATTTAGTGTATTTTCATGCATATCAAGATTAATACTGATTTTTATGTAAATTGATGTGAAGAATCATATGGTCTCATTTAAATGTGATACTGAGCAATATAAATACGTATGTAATGAAAATACGAAAATTACGCATTTTAGTGTATTTTCATGCATATCAAGATTAATGCTGATTCTTATGTAAATTGATGTGTAGAATCATATGGTCTCATTTAAAATTGATTCTAAGCAATATAAAAAATGATTTACTTTATAATCGAAAATTAAAATTTAGTTTATTTTCATGCATATCAAGTCATACTGATTCTTATGTAGAATTGATGTGTAGAATAATGTGGTCTCATTTGAAATTGATTCTGAGTAATATAAATGAGTGTACTGAAAGCCCGAAAATTGGGCATTTAGTGTATTTTCATGCATATCAAGATTAATGCTGATTCTTGTAAACTGATGTGTGATATGTGATTAATTTAAAAGTTGATTCTGAGCAATATAAATTAGTCTTTTGAAAGCGAATATTGCCCATTTAATTTATTTTCATGCATATCAAGATTAATGCTGATTCTTATGTGTAAATTGATGTGTAGAATCATATGGTCTGATTTATAATTGATTCTGAGCAATATAAATGAGTGTACTGATCGCCGAAAATTGCGCATTAGTGTATTTTCATGCATATCAAGATTAATGCTGATTCTTATGTAAATTGATGTGTAGAATCATATGGTCTCCATTTAAAATTGATTCTGAGCAATATAAATGAGTGTACTGAAAAGCCCAAAAACTGCACATTTAGTGTATTTTCATGCATATCAAGATTCATGCTGATTGTTATGTTAATTGATGTGTAGAATCATACGGTCTCATTTAAAATTGATTCTGAGCAATATAAATGAGTACTGAAAAGGTAACATTTAATTGTATTTTCATGCATATCAAGATTAATGCTGATTCTTATGTAAATTGATGGCATGATCTATATGGTCTCATTTAAAATTGATTCTGAGCAATATAAATGAGTGTACTGAAAAGACAAAAACTGCGCATTTAGTATTATTTTCATGCATATCAAGATTAATGCTGATTCTTATGTAAATTGATGTGTAGAATCTATGCAGTCTCATTTAAAATTGATTCGACAATATAAATGAGTGTACTAAAAAAACCCGAAAATTGCGCATTTAGTGCTGTTTTTCCTCAAGATTAATACTGATTCTCATGTAAATTGATGTGTAGAATCATATGGTTTCATTTAAAATTGATTCTGAGCAATATAAATGAGTGTACTGAAGAAGCCCAAACATTACGCATTTAGTGTATTTTCATGCATATCAAGATTAATACTGATTCTAATGTAAATTGATGTGTAGAATCATATAATCTCATTTAAAATTGATTCTGAGCAATATAAATGAGTGTACTGAAAGCCCAAAAACTGCGCATTTAGTGTATTTTCATGCATATCAAGATGAATGCTGACTCTTATATAAATTGATGTGTAGAATCATATGGTCTGAATTAAAAATGATTTTTAACCATATAGATTAGTGTATTGAAAGCCCGAATATTGCGCATTTAGTGTATTTTCATGCATATCAATGTTAATGCTGATTCTTATGTAAATTGATGTGTAGAATCATATGGTCTCATTTAAAATTGGTTCTGAGCAATATAAATGAGTGTACTGAAAGCCCGAAAATTGCGCATTTAGTGTATTTTCATGCATATCAAGATTCATGCTGATTGTTATGTTAATTGATGTGTAGAATCATACGGTCTCATTTAAAATTGATTCTGAGCAATATAAATGAGTGTACTGAAAGCCCGAAAATTGCGCATTTAGTGTATTTTCATGCATATCAAGATTAATGCTGATTCTTATGTAAATTGATGTGTAGAATCATATGGTCTCATTTAAAATTGATTCTGAGCAATATAAATGAGTGTACTGAAAGACCAAAAACTGCGCATTTAGTGTATTTTCATGCATATCAAGATGAATGCTGATTCTTATGTAAATTGATGTGTAGAATCATACGGTCTCATTGAAAATTGATTCTGAGCAATATAAATGAGTGTACTGGAAGACCAAAAACTGCGCATTTAGTGTAGTTTCATGCATATCAAGATTAATGCTGATTCTTATGTAAATTGATGTGTAGAATCATACGGTCTCATTTAAAATTGATTCTGAGCAATATAAATGAGTGTACTGAAAGCCCGAAAATTGCGGATTTAGTGTATTTTCATGCATATCAATGTTAATGCTGATTCTTATGTAAATTGATGTGTAGAATCATATGGTCTCATTTAAAATTGGTTCTGAGCAATATAAAAATTAGTGTACTGAAAGCCCGAAAATTGCGCATTTAGTGTATTTTCATGCATATCAAGATTAATGCTGATTTTTATGTAAATTGATGTGAAGAATCATATGGTCTCATTTAAATGTGATACTGAGCAATGTAAATGTGTGTAATGAAACCCCGAAAATTACGCATTTAGTGTATTTTCATGCATATCAAGATTAATGCTGATTCTTATGTAAATTGATGTGTAGAATCATATGGTCTCATTTAAAATCGATTCTAAGCAATATAAATGAGTGTACTGAAAGCCCGAAAATTGCGCATTTAGTGTATTTTCATGCATATCAAGATTAATGCTGATTCTTATGTAAATTGATGTGTAGAATCATATGGTCTGAAATAAAAATGATTTTGAGCCAGATAAATTAGTCTATTGAAAGCCCGAATATGGCGCATTTAGTGTATTTTCATGCATATCAATGTTAATGCTGATTCTTATGTAAATTGATGTGTAGAATCATATGGTCTCATTTAAAATTGGTTCTGAGCAATATAAATGAGTGTACTGAAAGCCCGAAAATTGCGCATTTAGTGTATTTTCATGCATATCAAGATTAATGCTGATTTTTATGTAAATTGATGTGAAGAATCATATGGTCTCATTTAAATGTGATACTGAGCAATATAAATGTGTGTAATGAAAGCCCGAAAATTACGCATTTAGTGTATTTTCATGCATATCAAGATTAATGCTGATTCTTATGTAAATTGATGTGTAGAATCATATGGTCTCATTTAAAAACGATTCTAAGCAATATAAATGAGTGTACTGAAAGCCCGAAAATTGCGCATTTAGTGTATTTTCATGCATATCAAGATTAATGCTGATTTTTATGTAAATTGATGTGAAGAATCATATGGTCTCATTTAAAATTGATTCTGAGCAATATAAATGAGTGTACTGAAAGCCCGAAGATTGCGCATTTAGTGTATTTTCATGCATATCAAGATTAATGCTGATTCTTATGTAAATTGATGTGTAGAATCATATGGTCTCATTTAAAATTGATTCTGAGCAATATAAATGAGTGTACGGAAAGACCAAAAACTGCGCATTTAGTGTATTTTCATGCATATCAAGATGAATGCTGATTCTTATGTAAATTGATGTGTAGAATCATACGGTCTCATTTAAAATTGATTCTGAGCAATATAAATGAGTGTACTGAAAGACCAAAAACTGCGCATTTAGTGTATTTTCATGCATATCAAGATTAATGCTGATTCTTATGTAAATTGATGTGTAGAATCATACGGTCTCATTTAAAATTGATTCTGAGCAATATAAATGAGTGTACTGAAAGCCCGAAAATTGCGCATTTAGTGTATTTTCATGCATATCAAGATTAATGCTGATTCTTATGTAAATTGATGTGTAGAATCATATGGTTTCATTTAAAATTGATTCTGAGCAATATAAATGAGTGTACTGAAAGCCCGACAATTGCGCATTTAGTGTATTTTCATGCATATCAAGATTAATACTGATTCTAGTGTAAATTGATGTGTAGAATCATATAATCTCATTTAAAATTGATTCTGAGCAATATAAATGAGTGTACTGAAAGCCCAAACATTACGCATTTAGTGTGTTATCATGCATATCAAGATTAATGCTGATTCTTATGTAAATTGATGTGTAGAATCATATGGTCTGAATTAAAAATGATTTTGAGGCATATAAATTAGTGTATTGAAAGCCGAATATTGCGCATTTAGTGTATTTTCATGCATATCAATGTTAATGCTGATTCTTATGTAAATTGATGTGTAGAATCATATGGTCTCATTTAACATTGGTTCTGAGCAATATAAATGAGTGTACTGAAAGCCCGAAAATTGCGCATTTAGTGTATTTTCATGCATATCAAGATTAATGCTGATTTTTATGTAAATTGATGTGAAGAATCATATGGTCTCATTTAAATGTGATACTGAGCAATATAAATGTGTGTAATGAAAGCCCGAAAATTACGCATTTAGTGTATTTTCATGCATATCAAGATTAATGCTGATTCTTATGTAAATTGATGTGTAGAATCATATGGTCTCATTTAAAATTGATTCTAAGCAATATAAATGAGTTTACTGTAATCCCGAAAATTAGGCATTTAGTTTATTTTCATGCATATCAAGATTAATACTGATTCTTATGTAAATTGATGTGTAGAATAATGTGGTCTCATTTGAAATTGATTCTGAGCAATATAAATGAGTGTACTGAAAGCCCGAAAATTGGGCATTTAGTGTATTTTCATGCATATCAAGATTAATGCTGATTCTTATGTAAACTGATGTGTAGAATAATATGGTCTCATTTAAAATTGATTCTGAGCAATATAAATTAGTGTACTGAAAGCCCGAATATTGCCCATTTAGTGTATTTTCATGCATATCAAGATTAATGCTGATTCTTATGTAAATTGATGTGTAGAATCATATGGTCTGATTTATAATTGATTCTGAGCAATATAAATGAGTGTACTGATCGCCCGAAAATTGCGCATTTAGTGTATTTTCATGCATATCAAGATTAATGCTGATTCTTATGTAAATTGATGTGTAGAATCATATGGTCTCATTTAAAATTGATTCTGAGCAATATAAATGAGTGTACTGAAAGCCCAAAAACTGCGCATTTAGTGTATTTTCATGCATATCAAGATTCATGCTGATTGTTATGTTAATTGATGTGTAGAATCATACGGTCTCATTTAAAATTGATTCTGAGCAATATAAATGAGTGTACTGAAAGCCCGAAAATTGCGCATTTAGTGTATTTTCATGCATATCAAGATTAATGCTGATTCTTATGTAAATTGATGTGTAGAATCATATGGTCTCATTTAAAATTGATTCTGAGCAATATAAATGAGTGTACTGAAAGACCAAAAACTGCGCATTTAGTGTTTTCATGCATATCAAGATTAATGCTAATTCTTATGTAAATTGATGTGTAGAATCATATGGTTTCATTTACAATTGATTCTGAGCAATATAAATGAGTGTACTTAAAGACCAAAAACTGCGCATTAATGTATTTTCATGCATATCAAGATTAATGCTGATTCTTATGTAAATTGATGTGCAGAATCATACGGTCTCATTTAAAATTGATTCTGAGCAATATAAATGAGTGTACTGAAAGCCCGAAAATTGCGCAATTAGTGTATTTTCATGCATATCAAGATTAATGCTGATTCTTATGTAAATTGAAGTGTAGAATCATATGGTCTCATTTTAAAATTGATTCTGATCAATATAAATGAGTGTACTGAAATATCAAAAATTGCGCAATTAGTGTATTTTCATGCATATCAAGATTAATGCTGATTCTTATGTAAATTGATGTGTAGAATCATATGGTTTCATTTAAAATGGATTCTGAGCAATATAAATGAGTGTACTGAAAGCCCGAAAATTGCGCATTTGTGTATTTTCATGCATATCAAGATTAATGCTGATTCTTAATAAATTGATGCGTAGAATCATATGGTCTCATTTGAAATTAATTCTGAGCCATATAAATTATTGTACTGGAAGACCAAAAACTACGCATTTAGTGTATTTTCATGCATATCAAGATTAATGCTGATTCTTATGTAAATTGATGTGTAGAATCATATGGTTTCATTTCAAATTGTTTCTGAGCAATATAAATGAGTGTACTGAAAGCCCGAAAATTGCGGATTTAGTGTATTTTCATGCATATCAAGATTAATGCTGATTCTTATGTACATTGATGTGTAGAATAATATGGTCTCATTTGAAATTGATTCTGAGCAATATAAATGAGTGTACTGAAAGCCCGAAAATTGCCCATTTAGTTTATTTTCATGCATATCAAGATTAATGCTGATTCTTATGTAAATTGATGGGTAGAATCATAGGGTCTGATTTATAATTGATTCTGAGCAATATAAATGAGTGTACTGAACGCCTGAAAATTGCGCATTTAGTGTATTTTCATGCATATCAAGATTAATGCTGATTCTTATGTAAATTGATGTGTAGGATCATACGGTCTCATTTAAAATTGATTCTGAGCAATATAAATGAGTGTACTGAAAGACCAAAAACTGCGCATTTAGTGTATTTTCATGCATATCAAGATTAATGCTGATTGTTATGTAAATAGATGTGTAGAATCATATGGTCTCATTTAAGATTGAGTCTGAGAAATATATATGAGTGTACTGAAAGCACGAAAATTGCGCATTTAGTGTATTTTCATGCATATCAAAATTAATGCTGATTCTTATGTAAATTGATGTTTAGAATCATATGGTCTGAATTAAAAATGATTTTGAGCAATATAAATTAGTGTATTGAAAGCCCGAAATTGCGCATTTAGAGTATTTTCATGCATATCAAGGTTTAATGCTGATTCTTATGTAAATTGATGTGTAGAATCATATGGTCTCATTTAAAATGATTCTGAGCAATATAAAGGAGTGTACTGAAAGCCCAAATATGGTGCATTTAGTGTATTTTCATATATATCAAGATTAATGCTGATCTATGTGTAAATTGATGTGTAGAATCATATGGTCTAATTTGAAATTAATTCTGAGCAATATAAATGAGTATACTGAAAGACCAAAAGCTGCGCATTTAGTGCATTTTCATGCATATCAAGATTAATACTGATTCTTGTTTAAATTGATGTGTAGAATCATATGGTCTCATTTGAAATTAATTCTGATGAATATAAATGAGTGTACTGAATGACCAAAAATTGCGCATTGAGTATATTTTCATGCATAACAAGACTAATGCTGATTCTTATGTAAATGTGTAGAAGGATATGGTCTCATTTGAAATTGACTCGTAGCAATATCAATGAGTGTACTGAAAGATAAAAACTGCGCATTTAGTGTATTTTCATGCATATCAAGATTAATGCTGATTCTTATGAAAATTGCTGTGTAGATTCATATGGTCTCACTAAAATTGATTCTGTGCAATATTAATGAGTGTACTGAAAGCCCGAATTTGCGCATTTAGTGTATTTTCATGCACATCAAGATTAATGCGGATTCTTAGGTAAATTGATGTGTAGAATCATATGGTCACATTTGAAATTGATTCTGAGCAATATAAATGAGTGTACTGAAAGCCGGAAAATTGCGCATTTAGTGTATTTTCATGCATATCAAGATTACTGCTGATTCTTATGTAAATTGATGTGTAGAATCATATTGTCTCATTTAAAATTGACTCCGAGCGACATAAATGAGTGTACTGAAAGCCCGAAAATTGCGCATTTCCTGTATTTTCATACATATCAAGATTAATGCTGATTCTTATGTAAATTGATGTGTAGAATCATATGGTCTCATTTAAAATTGATTCTGATCAATATAAATGAGTGTACTGAAAGACCAAAAACTGCGCATTTAGTGTATTTTCATGCATATCAAGATTAATGCTGATTCTTATGTAAATTGATATGTAGAATCATATAATCTCATTTAAAATTGATTCTGAGCAATATAAATGTGTGTAATGAAAGCCCGAATATTACGCATTTAGTGTATTTTCATGCATATCAAGATTAATGCTGATTCTTATGTAAATTGATGTGTAGAATCATATGGTCTCATTTAAAATTGATTCTAAGCAATATAAATGAGTTTACTGTAATCCCGAAAATTGGGCATTTAGTTTATTTTCATGCATATCAAGATTAATACTGATTCTTATGTAAATTGATGTGTAGAATAATGTGGTCTCATTTGAAATTGATTCTGAGCAATATAAATGAGTGTACTGAAAGCCCGAAAATTCCCATTTAGTGTATTTTTATGCATATCAAGATTAATGCTGATTCTTATGTAAATTGATGTGTAGAAACATATGGTCTGATTTATAATTGATTCTGAGCAATATAAATGAGTCTACTGAACTCCTGAAAATTGCGCATTTAGTGTATTTTCATGCATATCAAGATTAATGCTGATTCTTATGTAAATTGATGTGTACAATCATACGGTCTCA
The DNA here is from genome assembly GCA_037127315.1 of Ascarosepion bandense. NCBI lineage: Eukaryota > Metazoa > Mollusca > Cephalopoda > Sepiida > Sepiidae > Ascarosepion > Ascarosepion bandense. The sequence goes on along the minus strand of JBBBDQ010002559.1, from coordinate 25,768 downwards.
TTTAAAATTGATTTTGAGCAATATAAATGAGTGTACTGAACGACCAAAAACTGCGCATTTAGTGTATTTTCATGCATATCAAGATTAATGCTGATTGTTATGTAAATAGATGTGTAGAATAATATGGTCTCATTTAAAATTGAGTGTGGGAAATATATATGAGTGTACTGAAAGCTCGAAAATTGCGCATTTAGTGTATTTTCATGCATATCAAAATTAATGCTGATTCTTATGTGAATTGATGTTTAGAATCATATGGTCTGAATTAAAAATGATTTTGAGCAATATAGATTAGTGAATTGAAAGCCCGAAAATTGCGCATCTAGGGTATTTTCATGCATATCAAGATTAATGCTGATTCTTATGTAAATTGATGTGTAGAATCATATGGTCTTATTTAAAATTGATTCTGAGCAATATAAATGAGTGTACTGAAATATCAAAAACTGCGCATTTAGTGTATTTTCATGCATATCAAGATTAATGCTGATTCTTATGTAAATTGATCTGCAGAATCATACGGTCTCATTTAAAATTGATTCTGAGCAATATAAATGAGTGTACTGAAAGCCCGAAAATTGCGCATTTAGTGTATTTTCATGCATATCAAGATTAATGCTGATTCTTATGTAAATTGATGTGTAGAATCATATGGTTTCATTTAAAATTGATTCTGATCAATATAAATGAGTGTACTGAAAGCCCGAAAATTGCGCATTTAGTGTATTTTCATGCATATCAAGATTAATGCTGATTCTTGTGTAAATTGATGTGTAGAATCATATGGTCTCATTTGAAATTAATTCTGATCAATATAAATGAGTGTACTGAAAGACCAAAAACTGCGCATTTAGTGTTTTCATGCATATCAAGATTAATGCTAATTCTTATGTAAATTGATGTGTAGAATCATATGGTTTCATTTACAATTGATTCTGAGCAATATAAATGAGTGTACTTAAAGACCAAAAACTGCGCATTAATGTATTTTCATGCATATCAAGATTAATGCTGATTCTTATGTAAATTGATGTGCAGAATCATACGGTCTCATTTAAAATTGATTCTGAGCAATATAAATGAGTGTACTGAAAGCCCGAAAATTGCGCAATTAGTGTATTTTCATGCATATCAAGATTAATGCTGATTCTTATGTAAATTGAAGTGTAGAATCATATGGTCTCATTTTAAAATTGATTCTGATCAATATAAATGAGTGTACTGAAATATCAAAAATTGCGCAATTAGTTTATTTTCATGCATATCAAGATTAATGCTGATTCTTATGTAAATTGATGTGTAGAATCATATGGTTTCATTTAAAATGGATTCTGAGCAATATAAATGAGTGTACTGAAAGCCCGAAAATTGCGCATTTGTGTATTTTCATGCATATCAAGATTAATGCTGATTCTTAATAAATTGATGCGTAGAATCATATGGTCTCATTTGAAATTAATTCTGAGCCATATAAATTATTGTACTGGAAGACCAAAAACTACGCATTTAGTGTATTTTCATGCATATCAAGATTAATGCTGATTCTTATGTAAATTGATGTGTAGAATCATATGGTTTCATTTCAAATTGTTTCTGAGCAATATAAATGAGTGTACTGAAAGCCCGAAAATTGCGGATTTAGTGTATTTTCATGCATATCAAGATTAATGCTGATTCTTATGTAAATTGATGTGTAGAATAATATGGTCTCATTTGAAATTGATTCTGAGCAATATAAATGAGTGTACTGAAAGCCCGAAAATTGCCCATTTAGTTTATTTTCATGCATATCAAGATTAATGCTGATTCTTATGTAAATTGATGGGTAGAATCATAGGGTCTGATTTATAATTGATTCTGAGCAATATAAATGAGTGTACTGAACGCCTGAAAATTGCGCATTTAGTGTATTTTCATGCATATCAAGATTAATGCTGATTCTTATGTAAATTGATGTGTAGGATCATACGGTCTCATTTAAAATTGATTCTGAGCAATATAAATGAGTGTACTGAAAGACCAAAAACTGCGCATTTAGTGTATTTTCATGCATATCAAGATTAATGCTGATTGTTATGTAAATAGATGTGTAGAATCATATGGTCTCATTTAAGATTGAGTCTGAGAAATATATATGAGTGTACTGAAAGCACGAAAATTGCGCATTTAGTGTATTTTCATGCATATCAAAATTAATGCTGATTCTTATGTAAATTGATGTTTAGAATCATATGGTCTGAATTAAAAATGATTTTGAGCAATATAAATTAGTGTATTGAAAGCCCGAAATTGCGCATTTAGAGTATTTTCATGCATATCAAGGTTAATGCTGATTCTTATGTAAATTGATGTGTAGAATCATATGGTCTCATTTAAAATGATTCTGAGCAATATAAAGGAGTGTACTGAAAGCCCAAATATGGTGCATTTAGTGTATTTTCATATATATCAAGATTAATGCTGATCTATGTGTAAATTGATGTGTAGAATCATATGGTCTCATTTGAAATAAATTCTGAGCAATATAAATGAGTATACTGAAAGACCAAAAGCTGCGCATTTAGTGCATTTTCATGCATATCAAGATTAATACTGATTCTTGTGTAAATTGATGTGTAGAATCATATGGTCTCATTTGAAATTAATTCTGATGAATATAAATGAGTGTACTGAATGACCAAAAATTGCGCATTGAGTATATTTTCATGCATAACAAGACTAATGCTGATTCTTATGTAAATGTGTAGAAGGATATGGTCTCATTTGAAATTGACTCGTAGCAATATCAATGAGTGTACTGAAAGATAAAAACTGCGCATTTAGTGTATTTTCATGCATATCAAGATTAATGCTGATTCTTATGAAAATTGCTGTGTAGATTCATATGGTCTCACTAAAATTGATTCTGTGCAATATTAATGAGTGTACTGAAAGCCCGAATTTGCGCATTTAGTGTATTTTCATGCACATCAAGATTAATGCGGATTCTTAGGTAAATTGATGTGTAGAATCATATGGTCACATTTGAAATTGATTCTGAGCAATATAAATGAGTGTACTGAAAGCCGGAAAATTGCGCATTTAGTGTATTTTCATGCATATCAAGATTACTGCTGATTCTTATGTAAATTGATGTGTAGAATCATATTGTCTCATTTAAAATTGACTCCGAGCGACATAAATGAGTGTACTGAAAGCCCGAAAATTGCGCATTTCCTGTATTTTCATACATATCAAGATTAATGCTGATTCTTATGTAAATTGATGTGTAGAATCATATGGTCTCATTTAAAATTGATTCTGATCAATATAAATGAGTGTACTGAAAGACCAAAAACTGCGCATTTAGTGTATTTTCATGCATATCAAGATTAATGCTGATTCTTATGTAAATTGATATGTAGAATCATATGGTCTCATTTGAAATTGATTCCGAGCAATATAAATGAGTGTACTGAAAGCCCGAAAATTGCGCATTTAGTGTATTTTCATGCATATCAAGATTAATGCTGATTCTTATGTAAATTGATTTGTAGAATCATATGGTTACATTTAAAATTGATTCTGATCAATATAAATGACTGTACTGAAAGACCAAAAACTGCGCATTTAGTGTATTTTCATGCATATCAAGATTAATGCTGATTCTTATGTAAATTGATGTGTAGAATCATATGGTCTCATTTAAAATTGACTCCGAGCGACATAAATTGGTGTACTGAAAGCCCGAAAATTGCGCATTTAGTGTATTTTCACGCATATCAAGATTAATGCTTATTCTTATGTAAATTGATGTGTAGAATCATATGGTCTCATTTAAAATTGATTCTGAGCAATAGAAATGACTGTACTGAAAGGCCGAAAATTGCGCATTAAGTGTGTTTTCATGCATATCAAGATTAATGCTCATTCTTATGTAAATTGATGTGTTGAATCATATGGTCTCATTTTAAAATTGATTCTGATCAATATAAATGAGTGTACTGAAATATCAAAAACTGCGCATTTAGTGTATTTTCATGCATATCAAGATTAATGCAGATTCTTATGTAAATTGATGTGCAGAATCATACGGTCTCATTTAAAATTGATTCTGAGCAATATAAATGAGTGTACTGAAAGCCCGAAAATTGCGCATTTAGTGTATTTTCATGCATGTCAAGATTAATGCTGATTCTTATGTAAATTGATGTGTAGAATCATATGGTTTCATTTAAAATTGATTCTGAGCAATATAAATGAGTGTACTGAAAGCCCGAAAATTGCGCATTTAGTGTATTTTCATGCATATCAAGATTAATGCTGATTCTTATGTAAATTGATGTGTAGAATCATATGGTTTCATTTAAAATTGATTCTGAGCAATATAAATGAGTGTACTGAAAGCCCGAAAATTGCGCATTTAGTGTATTTTCATGCATATCAAGATTAATGCTGATTCTTGTGTAAATTGATGTGTAGAATCATATGGTCTCATTTGAAATTAATTCTGATCAATATAAATGAGTGTACTGAAAGACCAAAAACTGCGCATTTAGTGTTTTCATGCATATCAAGATTAATGCTAATTCTTATGTAAATTGATGTGTAGAATCATATGGTTTCATTTACAATTGATTCTGAGCAATATAAATGACTGTACTGAAAGCCCGAAAATTGCGCTTTAGTGTATTTTCATTCATATCAAGATTAATGCTGATTCTTATGTAAATTGATGTGTAGAATCATATGGTCTCATTTAAAATTGATTCTGAGCAATATAAATGAGTGTACTGAAAGCCCGAAAATTGCGCTTTAGTGTATTTTCATGCATGTCAAGATTAATGCTGATTCTTATGTAAATTGATGTGTAGAATCATATGGTTTGATTTACAATTGATTCTGAGCAGTATAAATGAGTGTACTGAAAACCCGAAAGTTGCGCATTTAGTGTATTTTCATGCATGTCAGGATTAATGCTTATTCTTATGTAAATTAATGTGTAGAATCATATGGTTTCATTTAAAATTGATTCTGAGCAATATAAATGAGTGTACTGAAAGCCCGAAAATTACGCATTTAGTGTATTTTCATGCATATCAAGATTAATGCTGATTCTTGTGTAAATTGATGTGTAGAATCATATGGTCTCATTTGAAATTAATTCTGATCAATATAAATGAGTGTACTGAAAGACCAAAAACTGCGCATTTAGTGTTTTCATGCATATCAAGATTAATGCTAATTCTTATGTAAATTGATGTGTAGAATCATATAGACTCATTTAAAATTGTTTCTGAGCAATATAAATGAGTGTACTGAAAGCCCGAAAATTGCGCATTTAGTGTATTTTCAGCATATCAAGATTAATGCTGATTCTTATGTAAATTGATGTGTAGAATCATATGGTTTCATTTAAAATGGATTCTGAGCAATATAAATGAGTGTACTGAAAGCCCGAAAATTGCGCATTTGTGTATTTTCATGCATATCAAGAGTAATGCTGATTCTTAATAAATTGATGCGTAGAATCATATGGTCTCATTTGAAATTAATTCTGAGCAATATAAATGATTGTACTGGAAGACCAAAAACTGCGCATTTAGTGTATTTTCATGCATATCAAGATTAATGCTGATTCTTATGTAAATTGATGTGTAGAATCATATGGTTTCATTTCAAATGGTTTTTGAGCAATATAAATGAGTGTACTGAAAGCCCGAAAATTGCGCATTTTGTGTATATTCATGCATATCAAGATTAATGCTGATTCTTATGTAAATTGATGTGTAGAATCATATGGTCTCATTTAAAATTGATTCTGATCAATATAAATGAGTGTACTGAAAGACCAAAACTGCGCATTCAGTGTATTTTCATGCATATCAAGATTAATGCTGATTCTTATGTAAATTGATGTGTAGAATCATACGGTCTCATTTAAAATCGATTCTGAGCAATATATATGAGTGTACTGAAAGACCAAAAACTGCGCATTTAGTGTATTTTCATGCATATCAAGATTTATGCTGATTCTTATGTAAATTGATGTGTAGAATCATATGGTTTCGTTTAAAATTGATTCTATGCAATATAAATGAGTGTACTGAAAGCCCGAAAATTGCGCAATTTATGTATTTTCATGCATATCAAGATTAATGCTGATTCTTATGTAAATTGATGTGTAGAATCATATGGTCTCATTTAAAATTGATTCTGATCAATATAAATGAGTGTACTGAAAGACCAAAAACTGCGCATTTAGTGTATTTTCATGCATATCAAGATTAATGCTGATTCTTATGTAAATTGATGTGTAGAATCATATGGTTACATTTAAAATTGATTCTGAACAATATAAATGAGTGTACTGAAAGCCGGAAATTTGCGCATTTAGTGTATTTTCATGCATATCAAGATTAATGCTGATTCTTATGTAAATTGATGTGTAGAATAATATGGTCTCATTTAAAATTGATTCCGAGCAATATAAATGAGTGTACTGAAAGCCCGAAAATTGCGCATTTAGTGTATTTTCATGCATATCAAGATTAATGCTGATTCTTATGAAAATTGCTGTGTAGATTCATATGGTCTCACTAAAATTGATTCTGTGCAATATTAATGAGTGTACTGAAAGCCCGAATTTGCGCATTTGGTGTATTTTCATGCACATCAAGATTAATGCGGATTCTTAGGTAAATTGATGTGTAGAATCATATGGTCACATTTGAAATTGATTCTGAGCAATATAAATGAGTGTACTGAAAGCCGGAAAATTGCGCATTTAGTGTATTTTCATGCATATCAAGATTACTGCTGATTCTTATGTAAATTGATGTGTAGAATCATATTGTCTCATTTAAAATTGACTCCGAGCGACATAAATGAGTGTACTGAAAGCCCGAAAATTGCGCATTTCCTGTATTTTCATGCATATCAAGATTAATGCTGATTCTTATGTAAATTGATGTGTAGAATCATATGGTCTCATTTAAAATTGATTCTGATCAATATAAATGAGTGTACTGAAAGACCAAAACTGCGCATTTAGTGTATTTTCATGCATATCAAGATTAATGCTGATTCTTATGTAAATTGATTTGTAGAATCATATGGGTTACATTTGAAATTGATTCTGATCAATATAAATGACTGTACTGAAAGACCAAAAACTGCGCATTTAGTGTATTTTCATGCATATCAAGATTAATGCTGATTCTTATGTAAATTGATGTGTAGAATCATATGGTCTCATTTAAAATTGACTCCGAGCGACATAAATGGGTGTACTGAAAGCCCGAAAATTGCGCATTTAGTGTATTTTCACGCATATCAAGATTAATGCTTATTCTTATGTAAATTGATGTGTAGAATCATATGGTCTCATTTAAAATTGACTCTGAGCAATAGAAATGACTGTACTGAAAGGCCGAAAATTGCGCATTAAGTGTGTTTTCATGCATATCAAGATTAATGCTGATTCTTATGTAAATTGATGTGTAGAATCATATGGTTTCATTTAAAATTGATTCTGATCAATATAAATGAGTGTACTGAAAGACCGAAAATTGCGCATTTAGTGTATTTTCATGCATATCAAGATTAATGCTGATTCTTATTTAAATTGATGTGTAGAATCTAACGGTCTCATTTAAAATTGATTCTGAGCAATATAAATGAGTGTACTGAAAGCACGAAAATTGCGCATTTATTGTATTTTCATGCATATCAAGATTAATGCTGATTCTTATGAAAATTGATGTGTAGAATCATATGGTTTCATTTAAAATTGATTCTGATCAATATAAATGAGTGTACTGAAACCCCGAAAATTGCGCATTTAGTGTATTTTCATGCATATCAAGATTACTGCTGATTCTTATGTAAATTGATGTGTAGAATCATATTGTCTCATTTAAAATTGACTCCGAGCGACATAAATGGGTGTACTGAAAGCCCGAAAATTGCGCATTTCCTGTATTTTAATGCATATCAAGATTAATGCTCATTCTTATGTAAATTGATGTGTAGAATCATATGGTCTCATTTTAAAATTGATTCTGATCAATATAAATGAGTGTACTGAAATATCAAAAACTGCGCATTTAGTGTATTTTCATGCATATCAAGATTAATGCAGATTCTTATGTAAATTGATGTGCAGAATCATACGGTCTCATTTAAAATTGATTCTGAGCAATATAAATGAGTGTACTGAAAGCCCGAGAATTGCGCATTTAGTGTATTTTCATGCATGTCAAGATTAATGCTGATTCTTATGTAAATTGATCTGTAGAATCATATGGTTTCATTTAAAATTGATTCTGAGCAATATAAATGAGTGTACTGAAAGCCCGAAAATTGCGCATTTAGTGTATTTTCATGCATATCAAGATTAATGCTGATTCTTATGTAAATTGATGTGTAGAATCATATGGTCTCATTTAAAATTGTTTCTGAGCAATATAAATGAGTGTACTGAAAGCCCGAAAATTGCGCATTTAGTGTATTTTCATGCATATCAAGATTAATGCTGATTCTTGTGTAAATTGATGTGTAGAATCATATGGTCTCATTTGAAATTAATTCTGATCAATATAAATGAGTGTACGGAAAGACCAAAAACTGCGCATTTAGTGTTTTCATGCATATCAAGATTAATGCTAATTCTTATGTAAATTGATGTGTAGAATCATATGGTTTCATTTACAATTGATTCTGAGCAATATAAATGAGTGTACTGAAAGCCCGAAAATTGCGCTTTAGTGTATTTTCATGCATATCAAGATTAATGCTGATTCTTATGTAAATTGATGTGTAGAATCATATGGTCTCATTTAAAATTGATTCTGAGCAATATAAATGAGTGTACTGAAAGCCCGAAAATTGCGCTTTAGTGTATTTTCATGCATGTCAAGATTAATGCTGATTCTTATGTAAATTGATGTGTAGAATCATATGGTTTCATTTACAATTGATTCTGAGCAATATAAATGAGTGTACTGAAAGCCCGAAAATTGCGCATTTAGTGTATTTTCATGCATGTCAAGATTAATGCTGATTCTTATGTAAATTGATATGTAGAATCATATGGTTTGATTTACAATTGATTCTGAGCAGTATAAATGAGTGTACTGAAAACCCGAAAATTGCGCATTTAGTGTATTTTCATGCATGTCAAGATTAATGCTTATTCTTATGTAAATTAATGTGTAGAATCATATGGTTTCATTTAAAATTGATTCTGAGCAATATAAATGAGTGTACTGAAAGCCCGAAAATTGCGCATTTAGTGTATTTTCATGCATATCAAGATTAATGCTGAATCTTGTGTAAATTGATGTGTAGAATCATATGGTCTCATTTGAAATTAATTCTGAACAATATAAATGAGTGTACTGAAAGACCAAAAACTGCGCATTTAATGTTTTCATGCATATCAAGATTAATGCTGATTCTTATGTAAATTGATGTGTAGAATCATATGGTTTCATTTCAAATGGTTTCTGAGCAATATAAATGAGTGTACTGAAAGCCCGAAAATTGCGCATTTAGTGTATTTTCATGCATATCAAGATTAATGCTGATTTTTATGTAAATTGTTGTGTAAAATCATATGGTCTCATTTAAAATTGATTCTGATCAATATAAATGAGTGTACTGAAAGACCAAAACTGCGCATTCAGTGTATTTTCATGCATATCAAGATTAATGCTGATTCTTATGTAAATTGATGTGTAGAATCATACGGTCTCATTTAAAATCGATTGTGAGCGATATATATGAGTGTACTGAAAGACCAAAAACTGCGCATTTAGTGTATTTTCATGCATATCAAGATTAATGCTGATTCTTATGTAAATTGATGTGTAGAATCATATGGTTACATTTACAATTGATTCTGAGCAATATAAATGAGTGTACTGAAAGCCGGAAATTTGCGCGTTTAGTGTATTTTCATGCATATCAAGATTAATGCTGATTCTTATGTAAATTGATGTGTAGAATCATATGGTCTCATTTAAAATTGATTCCGAGCAATATAAATGAGTGTACTGAAAGCCCGAAAATTGCGCATTTAGTGTATTTTCATGCATATCAAGATTAATGCTGATTCTTATATAAATTGATATGTAGAATCATATGGTCTCATTTAAAATTGACTCCGAGCGACATAAATGAGTGTACTGAAAGCCCGATAATTGCGCATTGAGTGTATTTTCATGCATATCAAGATTAATGCTAATTGTTATGTAAATTGATGTGTGGAATCATATGGTTTCATTTAAAATTGATTCTGATCAATATAAATGAGTGTACTGAAAGCCCGAAAATTGCGCATTTAGTGTATTTTCTTGCATATCAAGATTAATGCTGATTCTTATGTAAATTGATGTGTAGAATCATATGGTTTCGTTTAAATTGATTCTGAGCAATATAAATGAGTGTACTGAAAGCCCGAAAATTGCGCAATTATTGTATTTTCATGCATATCAAGATTAATGCTGATTCTTATGTAAATTGATGTGTAGAATCATATGGTCTCATTTAAAATTGATTCTGATCAATATAAATGAGTGTACTGAAAGACCAAAAACTGCGATTTAGTGTATTTTCATGCATATCAAGATTAATGCTGATTCTTATGTAAATTGATGTGTAGAATCATATGGTTACATTTAAAATTGATTCTGAGCAATATAAATGAGTGTACTGATAGCCGGAAATTTGCGCATTTAGTGTATTTTCATGCATATCAAGATTAATGCTGATTCTTATGTAAATTGATGTGTAGAATCATATGGTCTCATTTGAAATTTATTCCGAGCAATATAAATGAGGGTACTGAAAGCCCGAAAATTGCGCATTGAGTGTATTTTCATGCATATCATGATTAATGCTGATACTTATGTAAATTGATGTGTAGAATCATATGGTTTCAATTAAAATTGATTCTGAGCAATATAAATGACTGTACTGAAAGACCAAACACTGCGCATTTAGTGTATTTTCATGCATATCAAGATTAATGCTGATTCATATGTAAATTGATGTGTAGAATCATACGGTCTCATTTAAAATTGATTCTGAGCAATATAAATGAGTGTACTGAAAGCCCGAAAATAGCGAGTTTAGTGTGTTTTCATGCATATCAAGATTAATGCTGATTCTTATGTAAATTGATATGTAGAATCATATGGTTTCATTTAAAATTGATTCTGAGCAATATAAATGAGTGTACTGAAAGCCCGAAAATTGCGCATTTAGTGTATTTTCATGCATATCAAGATTAATGCTGATTCTTATGTAAATTGATGTGTAGAATCATATGGTCTCATTTAAAATTGATTCTGATCAATATAAATGAGTGTACTGAAAGACCAAAACTGCGCATTCAGTGTATTTTCATGCATATCAAGATTAATGCTGATTCTTATGTAAATTGATGTGTAGAATCATACGGTCTCATTTAAAATCGATTCTGAGCAATATATATGAGTGTACTGAAAGACCAAAAACTGCGCATTTAGTGTATTTTCATGCATATCAAGATTAATGCTGATTCTTATGTAAATTGATGTGTAGAATCATATGGTTTCGTTTAAAATTGATTCTGAGCAATATAAATGAGTGTACTGAAAGCCCGAAAATTGCGCAATTATTGTATTTTCATGCATATCAAGATTAATGCTGATTCTTATGCAAATCGATGTGTAGAATCATATGGTCTCATTTAAAATTGATTCTGATCAATATAAATGAGTGTACTGAAAGACCAAAAACTGCGCATTTAGTGTATTTTCATGCATATCAAGATTAATGCTGATTCTTATGTAAATTGATCTGTAGAATCATATGGTTACATTTAAAATTGATTCTGAGCAATATAAATGAGTGTACTGAAAGCCGGAAATTTGCGCATTTAGTGTATTTTCATGCATATCAAGATTAATGCTGATTCTTATGTAAATTGATGTGTAGAATCATATGGTCTCATTTAAAATTGATTCCGAGCAATATAAATGAGTGTACTGAAAGCCCGAAAATTGCGCATTTAGTGTATTTTCATGCATATCAAGATTAATGCTGATTCTTATATAAATTGATGTGTAGAATCATATGGTCTCATTTAAAATTGACTCCGAGCGACATAAATGAGTGTACTGAAAGCCCGATAATTGCGCATTGAGTGTATTTTCATGCATATCAAGATTAATGCTGATTCTTATGTAAATTGATGTGTGGAATCATATGGTTTCATTTAAAATTGATTCTGATCAATATAAATGAGTGTACTGAAAGCCCGAAAATTGCGCATTTAGTGTATTTTCTTGCATATCAAGATTAATGCTGATTCTTATGTAAATTGATGTGTAGAATCATATGGTCTCATTTAAAATTGATTCTGATCAATATAAATGAGTGTACTGTAAGCCCGAAAATTGCGCATTTAGTGTATTTTCATGCATATCAAGATTAATGCTGATTCTTATGTAAATTTATGTGTAGAATCATATGGTCTCATTTAAAATTGATCCTGAGCAATATAAATGAGTGTACTGAAAGCCGGAAAATTGCGCATTTAGTGTATTTTCATGCATATCAAGATTAATGCTGATTCTTATGTAAATTGATGTGTAGAATCATATGGTCTCATTTGAAATTTATTCCGAGCAATATAAATGAGGGTACTGAAAGCCCGAAAATTGCGCATTGAGTGTATTTTCATGCATATCAAGATTAATGCTGATACTTATGTAAATTGATGTGTAGTATCATATGGTTTCAATTAAAATTGATTCTGAGCAATATAAATGACTGTACTGAAAGACCAAACACTGCGCATTTAGTGTATTTTCATGCATATCAAGATTAATGCTGATTCATATGTAAATTGATGTGTAGAATCATACGGTCTCATTTAAAATTGATTCTGAGCAATATAAATGAGTGTACTGAAAGCCCGAAAATAGCGAATTTAGTGTATTTTCATGCATATCAAAATTAATGCTGATTCTTATGTAAATTGATATGTAGAATCATATGATTTCATTTAAAATTGATTCTGAGCAATATAAATGAGTGTACTGAAAGCCCGAAAATTGCGCATTTAGTGTATTTTCATGCATATCAAGATTAACGCCGATTCTTATGTAAATTGATGTGTAGAAGCATATGGTCTCATTTGAAATTGATTCTGATCAATATAAATGAGTGTACTGAAAGACCAAAAACTGCACATTTAGTGTATTTTCATGCATATCAAGATTAATGCTGATTCTTATGTAAATTGAAGTGAAGAATCATACGGTCTCATTTAAAATTGATTCTGAGCAATATAAATGAGTGTACTGAAAGCCCGAAAATTGCGCATTTCGTGTATTTTCATGCACATCAAGATTAACGCGGATTCTTATGTAAATTGATGTGTAGAATCATATGGTTGCATTTAAAATTGATTCAGAGCAATATAAATGAGTGTACTGAAAGCCCGAAAATTGCGCATGTAATGTACTTTCATCCATATCAATATTAATGCTGATTTATATGTAAATTGATGTGTAGAATCATATAGTCTCATTTAAAATTGATTCTAAGCAATATAAATGAGTGTACTGAAAGCCCGAAAATTGCTCATTTATTGTATTTTCATGCATATCAAGATTAATGATGATTCTTGTGTAAATTGATGTGTAGAATCATATGGTCTCATTTGAAATTAATTCTGATCAATATAAATGAGTGTACTGAGAGACCAAATACTGCGCATTTAGTGTATTTTCATACCTATCAAGATTAATGCTGATTCTTATGTAAATTGATGTGTAGAATCATACGGTCTCATTTAAAATTGATTCTGAGCAATATAAATGAGTGTACTGAAAGCCCGAAAATTGCGCATTTAGTGTATTTTCATGCATATCAAGATTAATGCTGATTCTTATGTAAATTGTTGTGTAGAATCATATGGTTTCAATTAAAATTGATTCTGAGCAATATAAATGAGTGTACTGAAAGCCCGGAAATTGCGCATTTAGTGTATTTTCATGCATATCAAGATTAATGATCATTCTTATGTAAATTGATGTGTAGAATCATACGGTCTCATTTAAAATTGATTCTGAGCAATATAAATGAGTGTACTGAAAGCCCGAAAACTGCGCATTTAGTGTATTTTCATGCATATCAAGATTAATGCTGATTCTTATGTAAATTGATGTGTAGAATCATATGGTCTCATTTAAAATTGATTCTGATCAATATACATGAGTGTACTGAAAGTCCAAAAACTGCGCATTAATGTATTTTCATGCATATCAAGATTAATGCTGATTCTTGTGTAAATTAATGTGTAGAATCATATGGTCTCATTTGAAATTAATTCTGATCAATATAAATGAGTGTACTGAGAGACCAAATACTGCGCATTTAGTGTATTTTCATGCATATCAAGATTAATGCTGATTCTTATGTAAATTGATGTGTAGAATCATACGGTCTCATTTAAAATTGATTCTGATCAATATAAATGAGTGTACTGAAAGACCAAAAACTGCGCATTTAGTGTATTTTCATGCATATCAAGTTTATTGCTGATTCTTATGTAAATTGATGTGTAGAATCATACGGTCTCATTTAAAATTGATTCTGAGCAATATATATGAGTGTACTGAAAGCCCGAAAATTGCGCATTTAGTGTATTTTCATGCATATCAAGATTAATGCTGATTCTTATGTAATTGGATGTGTAGAATCATATGGTTTCATTTAAAATTGATTCTGAAGAATATAAATGAGTGTACTGAAAGCCAGAAAATTGCGCATTTAGTGTATTTTCATGCATATCAAGATTCATGCTGATTCTTATGTAAATTGATGTGTAGTAGCATATGGTCTCATTTAAAATACATTCTGAGCAATATACATGAGTGTACCGAAAGCCCGAAAATTGCGCGTTTAGTACATTTTCATGCATATCAAAATTAAACAAGATTCTTGTGTAAATTGATGTGTAGAAGCATATGGTCTCATTTGAAATTGATTCTGATCAATATAAATAAGCGTACTGAAAGACAAAAAACTGCGCATTTAGTGTATTTTCATGCATATCAAGATTAATGCTGATTCTTATGTAAATTGAAGTGTAGATTCATACGGTCTTATTTAAAATTGATTCTGAGCAATATAAATGAGTGTACTGAAAGCTCGAAAATTGCGCATTTCGTGTATTTTCATGCATATCAAGATTAACGCCGATTCTTATGTAAATTCATGTGTAGAACCATATGGTCTCATTTGAAATTGGTTCTGATCAATATAAATGAGTGTACTGAAAGACCTAAAACTGCGCATTTATTGTATTTTCATGCACATCAAGATTAACGCGGATTCTTATGTAAATTGATGTGTAGAATCATATGGTTGCATTTAAAATTGATTCAGAGCAATATAAATGAGTGTACTGAAAGCCCGAATATTGCGCATGTAATGTACTTTCATCCATATCAATATTAATGTTGATTTATATGTAAATTGATGTGTAGAATCACATAGTCTCATATAAAATTGGTTCTAAGCAATATAAATGAGTGTACTAAAAGCCCGAAAATTGCTCATTTATTGTATTTTCATGCATATCAAGATTAATGATGATTCTTGTGTAAATTGATGTGTAGAATCATATGGTCTCATTTGAAATTAATTCTGATCAATATAAATGAGTGTACTGAGAGGCCAAATACTGCGCATTTAGTGTATTTTCATGCCTATCAAGATTAATGCTGATTCTTATGTAAATTGATGTGTAGAATCATATGGTCTCATTTAAAATTGATTCTGAGCAATATAAATGAGTGTACTGAAAGCCCGAAAATTGCGCATTTAGTGTATTTTCATGCATATCAAGATTAATGCTGATTCTTATGTAAATTGATGTGTAGAATCATATGGTCTCATTTCAAATTGATTCTGAGCTATATAAATGAGTGTACTGAAGGCCTAATAAAGGCGCATTTAGTGTATTTTCATGAATATCAAGATTAATGCTGATTCTTATGTAAATTGATGTGTAGAATCATATGGTCTCATTTAAAATTGATTCTGATCAATATAAATGAGTGTACTGAAAGCCCGAAAATTGCGCATTTAGTGTATTTTCATGGATATCTAGATTAATGCTGATTCTTATGTAAATTGATGTGTAGAATCATATGGTGTCATTTAAAATTGATTCTGAGCAATATAAATGAGTGTACGGAAAGCCCGAAAATTTCGCATTTAGTGTATTTTCATGCATATCAAGATTAATGCTGATTTTATGTAAATTGATGTGAAGAATCATATGGTTTCATTTAAAATTGATTCTGAGCAATATAAATGAGTGGACACGAACCCGAAAATTGCCCATTTAGTTTATTTTTATGCATATCAAGTTTACTGCTGATTCTTATGTAAATTGATGTGTAGTATCATATGGTCTCATTTAAAATTGATTCTGAGCAATATAAATGAGTGTACTGAAAGCCTAAATATGGCGCATTTAGCGTATTTTCATGCATATCAAGATTAATGCAGATTCTCATGTACATTTATGTGTAGAATCATATGGTCTCATTTAAAATTGATTCTGAGTAATAATTGAGTGTACTGAAAGCCCGAAAATTGCGCATTTAGTTTATTTTCATGCATATCAAGATTAATGCTGATTCTTATGTAAATTGATGTGTAAAATCATATGGTCTCATTTAAAATTGATTCTGATCAATATCAATGAGTGTACTGAACGCCCAAATATGGCGCATTCAGTGTATTTTCATGCATATCCAGATTAATGCAGATTCTCATGTGCATTTATGTGTAGAATCATATGGTCTCATTTAAAATTGATTCTGAGTAATAATTGAGTGTACTGAAAGCCCAAAAAAGGCGCATTAATGTATTTTCATGCATATCAAGATTAATGATGTTTCTTATGTAAATTGATGTGTAGGATCATATGGTCTCATTTCAAATTGATTCTGAGCTATATAAATGAGTGTACTGAAAGTCCGAAAATGGCGCATTTAGTGTATCTTCATGCATATCAAGATTCATGCTGATTCTTATGTAAATTGATGTGTAGAATCATATGGCCTGATTTAAAATTGATTCTGAGCAATATAAATGAGTGTACTTAAAGCCCGAAAATTGCGCATTTATTTTATTTTCATGCATATCAAGATTAATGCTGATTCTTATGTAAATTGATGTGTAGAATCATATGGTCTCATTTAAAATTGATTCTGTGCAATAGAAATGAGTGTACTGAAAGCCCAAAATGGCGCATTTAGTGTATTTTCATTTCAAATTGATTCTGTGCAATAGAAATAAGTGTACTGAAAGCCAGAAAATTGCCCATTTAGTGTATTTTCATGCATATCAAGATTAATGCTGATTCTTATGTAAATTGATGTGTAAAATCATATGGTCTCATTTAAAATTGATTCTGAGCAATATAAATTAGTGTTCTGAAAGCACGAAAATGGCGCATTTAGTGTATTTTCTTGCATATCGAGATCAATGCTGATTCTCATGTAAATTGATGTGTAGAATCATATGGTCTCATTTAAAATTGATTCTGAGCAATTTAATTGAGTGTACTGAAAGACCAAAAATGGCGCGTTAATGCATTTTCATGCATATCAAGATTAATGCTGATTCTTATGTAAATTGAAGTGTAGAATCATATGGTCTCATTTAAAATTGTTTCTGAGCAATATAAATGAGTGTACAGAAAGACCGAAAATTGCGCATTTAGTGTATTTTCGTGCATATCAAGATTAATGCTGATTCTTATGTAAACTGATGTGTAGAATCATACGGTCTCATTTAAAATTAATTCTGATCAATATAAATGAGTGTACTGAAAGACCAAAAACTGCGCATTTAGTGTATTTTCATGCATATCAAGATTAATGCTGATTCTTATATAAATTGATGTTTAGAATCATACGGTCTCATTTAAAATTGATTCTGAGCAATATAAATGAGTGTACTGAAAGCCCGAAAATTGCGCATTTAGTGTATTTTCATGCATATCAAGATTAATGCTGATTCTTATGTAAATTGATGTGTAGAATCATATGGTCTCATTTCAAATTGATTCTGAGCTATATAAATGAGTGTACTGAAGGCCTAATAAAGGCGCATTTAGTGTATTTTCATGAATATCAAGATTAATGCTGATTCTTATGTAAATTGATGTGTAGAATCATATGGTATCATTTAAAATTGATTCTGAGCAATATAAATGAGTGTACTGAAAGTCCGAAAATTGCGCATGTAGTGTATTTTCATTTAAAATTGATACTGTGCAATAGAAATAAATGTACTGAAATCCAGAAAACTGCCCATTTAGTGTATTTTCATGCATATCAAGATTAATGCTGATTCTTATGTAAATTGATGTGTAAAATCATATGGTCTCATTTAAAATTAATTCTGCACAATATAAATTAGTGTACTGAAAGCACAAATATGGCGCATTTAGTGTATTTTCATGCATATCAAGATTAATGACGATTCTCATGTAAATTGATGTGTAGAATCATATGATCTCATTTACAATTGACTCTGAGTAATATAAATGAGTGTACTGAAAGCCCAAAAATGGCGCATTAATGTATTTTCATGCATGTCAAGATTAATGCTGTTTCTTATGTAAATTGATGTGTAGAATCATATGGTCTCATTAAAATTGATTCTGAGCATTATAAATGAGTGTTCTGAAAGCCCGAAACTTGCGCATTTAGTGTATTTTCATGCATATCTAGATTAATGCTGATTCTTATGTAAATTGATGTGTAGAATCATATGGTGTCATTTAAAATTGATTCTGAGCAATATAAATGAGTGTACGGAAAGCCCGAAAAATTCGCATTTAGTGTATTTTCATGCATATCAAGATTAATGCTGATTTTATGTAAATTGATGTGAAGAATCATATGGTTTCATTTAAAATTGATTCTGGGCAATATAAATGAGTGTACATGAACCCGAAAATTGCCCATTTAGTTTATTTTTATGCATATCAAGTTTACTGCTGATTCTTATGTAAATTGATGTGTAGTATCATATGGTCTCATTTAAAATTGATTCTGATCAATATAAATGAGTGTACTGAAAGACCAAAAACTGCGCATTTAGTGTATTTTCATGCATATCAAGATTAATGCTGATTCTTATGTAAATTGATATGTAGAATCATATGGGCTCATTTGAAATTGATTCCGAGCAATATAAATGAGTGTACTGAAAGCCCGAAAATTGCGCATTTAGTGTATTTTCATGCCTATCAAGATTAATGCTGATTCTTATGTAAATTGATGTGTAAAATCATATGGTCTCATTTAAAATTGATTCTGATCAATATCAATGAGTGTACTGAAAGCCCAAATATGGCGCATTCAGTGTATTTTCATGCATATCAAGATTAATGCAGATTCTCATGTACATTTATGTGTAGAATCATATGGTCTCATTTAAAATTGATTCTGAGTAATAATTGAGTGTACTGAAAGCCCAAAAAAGGCGCATTAATGTATTTTTATGCATATCAAGATTAATGATGTTTCTTATGTAAATTGATGTGTAGGATCATATGGTCTCATTTAAAATTGCTTCTGTGCAATATAAATGTGTGTACTGAAAGCCCGAAAATTTCGCATTTAGTGTATTTTCAAGCATATCAAGATTAATGCTGATTCTTATGTAAATTGATGTGTAGAGTCATATGGTCTCATTTCAAATTGATTCTGAGCTATATAAATGAGTGTACTGAAAGTCCGAAAATGGCGCATTTAGTGTATCTTCATGCATATCAAGATTAATGCTGATTCTTATGTAAATTGATGTGTAGAATCATATGGCCTGATTAAAAATTGATTCTGAGCAATATAAATGAGTGTACTTAAAGCCCGAAAATTGCGCATTTATTTTATTTTTATGCATATCTAGATTACTGCTGATTCTTATGTAAATTGATGTGTAGAATCATATGGTCTCATTTAAATTGATTCTGAGCAATATAAATGAGTGTACTGAAAGCCCGAATATTGCGCATTTAATATATTTTCATGCATATCAAGATTAATGCAGATTCTTATGTAAATTGATGTGTAGAATCATATGGTCTCATTGAAATTTGATTCTGAGCAATATAAATGAGTGTACTGAAAGCTCGAAAATTGCGCATTTATTGTATTTTCATGCATATCAAGATTAATGCTGATTCTTATGTAAATTGATGTGTAGAATCATATGGTCTCATTTAAAATTGATTCTGAGCAATATAAATGATTGTACTGAAGTCCAAAAATGGCGCATTTAGTGTATTTTCATGCATATCAAGAATACTGCTGATTCTTATGTAAATTGATGTGTAGAATCATATGGTCTCATTTAAAATTGATTCTGAGCAATATAAATGAGTGTACTGAAAGCCCGAAAATTGCGCATTTAGTGTATTTTCAAGCATATCAAGATTAATGCTGATTCTTATGTAAATTGATGTGTAGAATCATATGGTCTCATTTAAAATTGATTCTGAGCAATATAAATTAGTGTACTGAAAGCCCAAATATGGCGCATTTAGTGTATTTTCATGCATATCAAGATTAATGACGATTCTCATGTAAATTGATGTGTAGAATCATATGGTCTCATTTAAAATTGACTCTGAGTAATATAAATGAGTGTACTGAAAGCCCAAAAATGGCGCATTAATGTATTTTCATGCATGTCAAGATTAATGCTGTTTCTTATGTAAATTGATGTGTAGAATCATATGGTCTCATTAAAATTGATTCTGAGCATTATAAATGAGTGTTCTGAAAGCCCGAAAATTGCGCATTTAGTGTATTTTCATGCATATCTAGATTAATGCTGATTCTTATGTAAATTGATGTGTAGAATCATATGGTGTCATTTAAAATTGATTCTGAGCAATATAAATGAGTGTACGGAAAGCCCGAAAAATTCGCATTTAGTGTATTTTCATGCATATCAAGATTAATGCTGATTTTATGTAAATTGATGTGAAGAATCATATGGTTTCATTTAAAATTGATTCTGAGCAATATAAATGAGTGTACATGAACCCGAAAATTGCCCATTTAGTTTATTTTTATGCATATCAAGTTTACTGCTGATTCTTATGTAAATTGATGTGTAGTATCATATGGTCTCATTTAAAATTGATTCTGATCAATATAAATGAGTGTACTGAAAGACCAAAAACTGCGCATTTAGTGTATTTTCATGCATATCAAGATTAATGCTGATTCTTATGTAAATTGATATGTAGAATCATATGGTCTCATTTGAAATTGATTCCGAGCAATATAAATGAGTGTACTGAAAGCCCGAAAATTGCGCATTTAGTGTATTTTCATGCCTATCAAGATTAATGCTGATTCTTATGTAAATTGATGTGTAAAATCATATGGTCTCATTTAAAATTGATTCTGATCAATATCAATGAGTGTACTGAAAGCCCAAATATGGCGCATTCAGTGTATTTTCATGCATATCAAGATTAATGCAGATTCTCATGTACATTTATGTGTAGAATCATATGGTCTCATTTAAAATTGATTCTGAGTAATAATTGAGTGTACTGAAAGCCCAAAAAAGGCGCATTAATGTATTTTTATGCATATCAAGATTAATGATGTTTCTTATGTAAATTGATGTGTAGGATCATATGGTCTCATTTAAAATTGCTTCTGTGCAATATAAATGTGTGTACTGAAAGCCCGAAAATTTCGCATTTGGTGTATTTTCAAGCATATCAAGATTAATGCAGATTCTTATGTAAATTGATGTGTAGAATCATATGGTCTCATTTCAAATTGATTCTGAGCTATATAAATGAGTGTACTTAAAGCCCGAAAATTGCGCATTTATTTTATTTTTATGCATATCTAGATTACTGCTGATTCTTATGTAAATTGATGTGTAGAATCATATGGTCTCATTTCAAATTGATTCTGAGCTATATAAATGAGTGTACTTAAAGCCCGAAAATTGCGCATTTATTTTATTTTTTATGCATATCAAGATTAATGCAGATTCTTATGTAAATTGATGTGTAGAATCATATGGTCTCATTGAAATTTGATTCTGAGCAATATAAATGAGTGTACTGAAAGCTCGAAAATTGCGCATTTATTGTATTTTCATGCATATCAAGAATACTGCTGATTCTTATGTAGATTGATGTGTAGAATCATATGGTCTCATTTAAAATTGATTCTGAGCAATATAAATGAGTGTACTGAAAGCCCGAAAATTGCGCATTTAGTGTATTTTCAAGCATATCAAGATTAATGCTGATTCTTATGTAAATTGATGTGTAGAATCATATGGTCTCATTTAAAATTGATTCTGAGCAATATAAATGAGTGTACTGAAAGCCCGAAAATTGCGCATTTAGTGTATTTTCATGCCTATCAAGATTAATGCTGATTCTTATGTAAATTGATGTGTAGAATCATATGGTCTCATTTAAAATTGATTCTGTGCAATAGAAAAAAGTGTACTGAAAGCCCGGAAATTGCCCATTTATTGTATTTTCATGCATATCAAGATTAAAACTGATTCTTATGTAAATTGATGTGTAGAATCATATGGTCTCATTTTAAATTGATTCTGAGCAACATAAATGAGTGTACTGAAAGCCTCAAAATGGCGCATTTAGTGTATTTTCATGCATATCAAGATTAATGCTGATTCTTATGTAAATTGATGTGTGAAATCATATGGTCTCATTTAAAATTGGTTCTGTGCTATATAAATGAGTGTACTGAAGGATTAAAAATGGAGCATTTAATGTATTTTCATGCATATCAAGATTAATGCTGATTCTCATGTAAATTGATGTGTAGAATCATATGGTCTCATTTAATATTGATACTGAGCAATATAAATGAGTGTTATGAAAGCCCAAAAATGGCGCATTTAGTGTATTTTCATGCATATCAAGATTAATGCTGATTCTTATGTAAATTGATGCATAGAATCTTATGGTGTCATTTAAAATTGATTCTGAGCAATATAAATGAGTGTACTGAAAGCCCGAAAATTGCGCATTTAGTGTATTTTCATGCATATCAAGATTAATGCTGATTCTTATGTAAATTGATGTGTAGAATCATATGGTCTCAATTAAAATTGATTCTGTGCAATAGAAATGAGAGTACTGAAAGCCAGTTAACTGTCCATTTAGTGTATTTTCATGCATATCAAGATTAATGCAGATTCTTATATAAATTGATCTGTAGAATCATATGGTCTCATTTAAAATTGATTCTGAGCAATATAAATGAGTGTACTGAAAGCCTAAAAATGGCGCATTTAGCGTATTTTCATGTATATCAATATTAATGCTGATTCTTATGTATATTGGTGTGTAGAATCATATGGTTGCATTTAAAATTGATGCTGAGCAATATAAATGAGTGTCCTGAAAGCCCGAAAATTGCGCATTTAGTGTATTTTCAAGCATATCAAGATTAATGCTGATTCTTATATAAATTGATGTGTAGAATCATATGGTCTCATTTAAAATTGATTCTGAGCAATATAAATGAGTGTACTGAAAGCCTAAATATGGCGCATTTAGTGTATTTTCATGCATATCAAGATTGATGCTGATTCATGAGTAAATTGATGTGTAGAATCATATGGTCTCATTTGAAATTGATTCTGTGCAATATAAATGAGTGTACTGAGAGCCCGAAAATTACGCATTTAGTGTATTTTCATGCATATCAAGATTAATGCTGATTCTTATGTAAATTGATGTGTAGAATCATATGGTCTCATTTCAAATTGATTCTGAGCAATACAAATGAGTGTACTGAAAGCCCGAATATTGCGCATTTAGTGTATTTTCATGCATATCAAGATTAATGCTGATTCTTATGTAAATTGATGTGTAGAATCATATGGTCTCATATAAAATTGATTCTGAGCAATATAAATGAGTGTACTGAAAGCCTAAATATGGCGCATTTAGTGTATTTTCATGCATGTCAAGATTAATGCTGATTGATGAGTAAATTGATGTGTAGAATCATATGGTCTCATTTAAAATTGATTCTGAGCAATATAAATGAGTGTACTGAAAGCCTAAAAATGGCGCATTTAGCGTATTTTCATGTGTATCAATATTAATGCTGATTCTTATGTATATTGATGTTTAGAATCATATGGCCTCATTTAAAATTGATGCTGAGCAATATAAATAAGTGTACTGAAAGCCCGAAAATGGCGCATTTAGCGTATTTTCATGTGTATCAATATTAATGCTGATTCTTATGTATATTGATGTGTAGAATCATATGGTCTCATTTAAAATTGATTCTGAGCAATATAAATGAGTGTACTGAAAGCCCGAGAATGGCGCATGTAGTGTATTTTCATGCATATCAAGATCAATGATGATTCCATGTAAATTGATGTGTAGAATCATATGGTCTCATTTAAAATTGATTCTGTGCTATATAAATGAGTGTACTGAAAGCCCGAAAATTGCGCATTTAGTGTATTTTCATGCATATCAAGATTAATGCTGATTCTTATGTAACTTGATGTGTAGAATCATATGGTCTCTTTTAAAATTGATTCTGAGCAATATAAAAAACTGTACTCAAAACCGGAAAATTGCGCATTTAGTGTATTTTCATGCATATCAAGATTAATGTTGATTCTTATGTAAATTGATGTGTAGAATCATATGGTCTCATTTAAAATTGATTCTGAGCAATATAAATGAGTGTACTGAAAGCCCGAATATTGGGCATTTAATGTATTTTCATGCATATCAAGATTAATGCTGATTCTTATGTAAATTGAGTGTAGAATAATATGGTCTCATTTAAAATTGATTCTGAGCAATATAAATGAGTGTACTGAAAGCCCGAAAATTGCGCATTTAGTGTATTTTCATGCATATCAAGATTAATGCTGATTCTTATGTGACTTGATGTGTAGAATCATATAGGCTCATTTAAAATTGATTCTGAGCAATATAAATGAGTGTACTGAAATCCCGAAAATTGCGCATTTAGTGTATTTTCTTGCATATCACGATTAATGCTGATTCTTATGTAAATTGATGTGTAGAATCATATGGTCTGATTTAAAATTGATTCTGAGCAATATAAATGAGTGTACTGAAAGCCCGAAAATGGCGCATTTAGTGTATTTTCATGCATATCGAGATTAATGCTTATTCTCTTGTAAATTGATGTGTAGAATCATATGGTCTCATATACAACTGATTCTGAGCAATATAAATGAGTGTACTGAAAGCCCGAAAATTGCGCATTTACTGTATTTTCATGCATTTCAAGATTAATGCTGATTCTTATGTAAATTGATGTGTAGAATCATATCGGCTCATTGAAAATTGATTCTGAGCAATATAAATGAGTGTACTGAAAGCCCGAAAATTGCGCGTTTAGTGTATTTTCATGCATATCAAGAATACTGCTGATTCTTATGTAAATTGATGTGTAGAATCATATGGTCTCATTTAAAATTGATTCTGAGCAATATAAATGAGAGTACTCAAAGACCGAAAATGGCGCATTTAGTGTATTTTCATGCATATCGAGATTAATGCTGATTCTCTTGTAAATTGATGTGTAGAATCATATGGTCTCATGTAAAATTGATTCTGAGCAATATAAATGAGTGTACTGAAAGCCCGGAAATTGCCCATTTATTGTATTTTCATGGA
>JBBBDQ010002558.1:407500-475836 GCA_037127315.1 Ascarosepion bandense | reverse complement strand
ATATATATATATATATATATATATAAGTAGAATTTTAAAATAACAGATATTTCCAAATAAGGTAGGAGTTTTTCACGAATTGCAAGCACTTTCATCCGGATTCGTATGATCCTATGATATATTTTAGGTCTGAAGTAATGTCCGGATGTAAACATATCAGAAAATATATTTTCACATCCCAGCCAAGTTGCTACAGTTTTTTTTTCAGTAGTTTTACTAATAAAAGCTATTTTAGCAAGCAGGTGTTTCATCGTAAAGTACACGATACTGTCTGGGTAGAGATAAAGCGTTGATAATTTGAGTAGACTTTTACTGAGCAGGTTAAAAAGAAATACAGCCCCGTTTCGTGAAGACATCATAACACATTACTCAATCAGTCCCGAGCCTGACATAGAGATGGCACCACTAATAAAAAATCCATATGCTTTTTATGAAGTACTAACCTTTAAATGACACGTGACCAAATTTGGGCGCAATCGGGTTATTAGTTTACAAATTACGATTATTTAAGTGATGCTACTGTTGCAAATTTTCAAAACAATGGAAAAATCTGAATTTCGTGTGTTGATAAAGCATTGCTTTCTGATGGGAAGAATACTGTTCAAGCAAAGCAATGACTTGATAAGTTTTATTCGGTCACTGCTCCGTCGGAAACAACAGTTAAGAGGCGGTATGTTGACTTTAAACGCGGTCGTACAGACACAAATGATGAAATTAACGAAACTTGGTTATAAGCAACCGACAATTTGCAATGAATTATTTTGAACATTATTTTTACCGATACTCGTATTTAAGTAGATATTCTGTTTTTAATTAAACAGTATTTTATATTTATATCTACCGGCCTGATTATTTTACGATAAACTTTTATGACGAAAATATGTGCTATCCAGCAGGATTCGAACCTGCGACCCCTATTTACATAGGGGAAGCCACCATTCCCTATTTACATAGGGGAAGCCACCATTTGATCTTGTACTGTCTTAACCACTCGACCATGAATAGCCTTTTGATCAAAGGAGGTTGTTATCATGCTTATATAACACAATTTTCGATCCATCGTAAACAAACCATATCTGCTCTGTAATGTATCGTAATGTCAAACAAATGTATATATGTTACGGAAATTAACGAATTTTAACGAAACTTGGTTATAAGCAACCGACAATTTGTAATGAATTATTTTGAACATTATTTTTACCGATACTCGTATTTAAGTAGATATTCTGTTTTTAATTAAACAGTATTTTATATTTATATCTACCGGCCTGATTATTTCACGATAAATTTTTATGACGAAATAATCAGGCCGGTAGATATAAATATAAAATACTGTTTAATTAAAAACAGAATATCTACTTAAATACGAGTATCGGTAAAAATAATGTTCAAAATAATTCATTATATATATATATATATATATATATATATGTGTGTGTGTGTGTGAGTGTGTGTGTGTATCCTTAAGAAAATTTATTCGCATAGGCCTGTATGCGAATGACTATATATATATATATATATATATATATATATATGAGGATAGATCTCAGTACACTAGGTTGCAAAATAAGTTTCCTACGATCTATACCACAGAATTCATCCGCTTACATCGATGTTGGATTCTTCATTTTTTATATATTCTTTTTTTTCGACATATTCAGTCAGTTAAGTACCATAAGTGATTAACGCTTGGGCGATCATGTCCTTAAAGAGATATAACTGACCGGCCAGAATATTATCCCGCAGTAGGTTGCCATTGCTTTCTGCGGTAGACTGGTTGCCAGCCAAGGCTACAGAACCCGATTTGTCCTATTATTTAACCCATAACTGGAGGGAAGATAGGGATTAATACCTTTGCGCGTAAGTGAATCCAAGGAATTGACCTGGAATTCGAACTCGGCTTCCCGATTTCTCGTTCCGAGCTGATATCCACTGAACTACAACGCACATCCTCGACATATTACGCTTCAATAAATAACCCATTGGGAAGTGCGTTGAGATGTAATGGATATCTGTTCGAATGAGTGATCGAAGAGCCGAGTTTCAATTCCAGTTTGGTTTGTTGCATTTATTTACGCACAAATACACTTGAGAAAAAAGTGTTAATCCATTTCCTTTATCTTCAACTATGAGCTGGACAGCTGGACAGATTGGGTTCTATAGCCTTGGTTGACAACCTGTCTACCGCAGAAAGAAATGGCAAACTACTGCGGGAAAATCTTCCGTCTATTCATCTTGTCTCCAAAAAGATATGATTGCTCAAGCGTGTATCCCGTATGGTAACTGAGTGACTGAACAATTTAGTAATACAAGTCTTACTAATTAACTAATAGGACGGAGGAAAAGAAGAGTTGGATCCATACATTTACCAAAGATGTCTCAGTGAATATAACAAACCCGATAGGAATTGGAACCCCATTAAATAACTTCGAGCCACTATTCATTACAATGCACTCACATACAAGCTTACAAAACCTGGCATTACCAAGCGGTCACCCGTCTAGGTACTGAGCAGGCCCGACGTTGCTTATCGTTTGTGAACCGGTATTTCAACGTGATGTGTCCGTAGTATATGCATACTCATATGCATATTAATTAATGTTATGGTGCCCTATCTACATTGGAATGAACTCTTCCTCCTTCATAAATACTAACCTACGAGACTTCCTAGAGAAGGCAGTCGAGACACAGTGTAATTTGCCAGTTCGGACGGACACTTCAGTCTGCTGATTAATAACACTCTTATTTTGTATATATGTTCTGTTATTCCAGTGCACTGGTTCAACTTACCTTTTTTTCGTGTTATCTTTCCTGGCCTTAACATACCACAACAATTAATTAACATACCAAAAAGGTAAAATCCGTTTTTTTCTCATTACAGTGTTGAATAGAAGGACAGTTTGGGTTCTGTAGCCTTGGTTGGCAACCAGTCTACCGCAGATATAATTAGTAAATTACTGCGAGAAATCCGTCTAGTCATTCATGTCTGCAGACACACGATCACCAAAGCGTGCATTACGCATGGCATTTAACCGACTGATCTGGATAAAGGAATTAAATAGTAGGTCAAATTGAGTTCTATAGCATTGGATGGCAACCAGTTTACTGCAGAAAGTAATGGCAACATACTGCGGGAAAATCTTCTGCCCAGTCAGTCATGGATCGAATGAGACACGATCGTCTAAGCGTATATCACATATGACACTAAACTGACTGATATCAAGTGGAATTCCTTGCATTCACTTACGCGCAAATACCCTTAAGAAAAGTATTAATCCGTCTCTTCTTTCCAGTTATGGGTTAAATAACAGGACAGATTGGGTTCTATAGCCTTGGGCGGCAACCAGTCTACCACAGAAGTTAATGGCAACATACTGCGGGGAAATCTTCTGTCCAGTCAGTCACAGCTCTTCCGAGACATGATCGCCCAAAGTGTGTATCACGTGTGGTAGAACTGATTGAATATAATAGTTGGAGACATGATTTAGGTTTCTACTGGGTATAAAGTGTGGGATCAAATTTATATTGTTATGAAGTAATATACTGATCCCCCACTAATTAATACTTGTTAATATAATACATCTCTTCTCCCTCTAGCTATGAGTAAATATGAGCTCTTTTTAAAGATATATATATATATATATATATATATATATATATAGGAAAAACTGCTAAACTTACAACTTTTTAGCAGTTTTTCCTATACATATTAAGACAGTAAACGTGGATCATCACTATGTTATATATATATATATATATATATATATTGTGTCTATGCTAGCTTTCGCATTCCGCCAGAGTAGATGTATTTTTGACCTTCAAAAAACAAATGCCAAGCTTGTACTTTTAATAGACATGTTGGACGCGTGAAATTACAGCGCTTAAAATAAAATAAAATTTAAGAAACTTTACTGCAAACTTATTGTTTGTCAGGTCAAAAAAGTATGATAGCGCCATCTACATACCTTTCTTCTGATTATATCATTAGAAGAAATTGTTTGTCCTTTTTTTCTCGCCAAAATAGAAAGTCTATTTCGAGGTTCAATATTGATCGTTTTCTCTGGCTGAGTTTTACAATTGTTGTGAATAACAGGGAATGTGGTTTAGAGTTTAACCAAGGCTCGTTAACCTAATCATTCAGTCAGTCAGTTAAGTGTCATACGTGATACACGCTTGGGCGATCATGTCTCGAGACATGACTGACTGGGGAGAAGATTATCCCGCAGTAGGTTGCCATTGCTTTCTGCGGTAGATTGGTTGCACACCAAGGCTATAGAACCCAATCTGTCCTGGTATTTAACCCATAACTGGAAACATACATAACTTTCCCAAAGGTATTTGCGCGTAAGTGAATACAATGGATTCAACTGGAATTCGAACTCGGCTCTCCGGTTTCTCGTTCCGAGCCGATATCCACTGTACCACAACGCACAACGCACATCCCCCCCTAATCATTCACACAGAATAAATAAATAAAAAAGCAGAATTATCTTACACAATTTAATGGCAGCATTAACCGTTCCCCTACAAGGAAACATTTGCAGCTAGTACAGTTTTTTTAAGAAAAGAATGTTTTTTTCAAGTTCAGTAGCTGTTATAGATCATTTTTACTATTGATGGCGGTTTTTATTTTTAAAAAGCGTTTCACCCCGAGCAAAGCATTTCATTGCCACTATTGCGCAGGGGGCTACACAGAGTGGAGAAAGGATGGTTAAATATAGGAAATGTCAGAAGGTGGGTGATAGGCGGGTAAGGATACCGAGAATGAGGGTTGGGTAGATGAGAGTGTTGGGAGAATAATTGGAAGTTAGTGTGATAGGAGTTGTTTATTGACACTATATTTAAAGAGCAGGAGATTGTAGCTGTCGGGAAAGCAGACATGTGGAAGGGAATTCCACAGGCTGGAAATGCGAGAAAGGTAGCTGTTGGAGTAGAAATTACGGTTACATCTTATCTGTTTAACTGTAAAAGGGTACTTGTAGAAGAGACACAGGGAAGCCACATCACGCTGGTGAGAGAGCGGTTGCAGCCGGTCTGCCAAAACTTTCTATTTGAAGTGGAGTGGAATATTAACAACTTGATTAAGCCCACATGTCTGTTGCTTTGGATGTCTTTTTCATCTTTGAGGAGATTATCCTGCATTTACTGCCATATTGAAGATTAGATATTACATAGTCGTTCAACACTCTTTACTTTGTTTCTAAGGATACTCGTCAGTAGAACCACATCTCTGTCGCTTCAAGTCTCGTCTTCATCTGTGAGGAGATTGTCCAGCATTCACTGCCATATAGGAGATTAGGTATTACATAGTTGTTCAACACTCTTTACTTTGTTTCTAAGGATACTCGTCAGTAGAACCACATCACTGTCGCTTCAAGTCTCGTCTTCATCTGTGAGGAGATTGTCCAGCATTCACTGTCATATAAGAGATAAGATATTACATAGCCGTCCAACATTCTTTTCTTTGTTTCTAAGGACACTCGTCAGTAGAACCACATCTCTGTCGCTTCAAGTCTCGTCTTCATCTTTGAGGAGATTGTCCAGCATCCACTGCCATAGAGGAGATTAGATATTACATAGCCATCCAACACTTCTTTTCTTTGTTTCTAAGGACACTCGTCAGTAGAACCACATCTCTGTCGCTTCAAGTCTCGTCTTCATCTGTGAGGAGATTGTCCAGCATTCACTGTCATATAAGAGATAAGATATTGCATAGCCGTCCAACATTCTTTTCTTTGTTTCTAAGGACACTCGCCAATAAAACCACATCCCTGTCGCTTCAAGTCTCTTCTTCATCTGTGAGGAGATTGTCCAGCATTCACTGCCATATAGGAGATTAGATATTACATAGTCGTTCAACATTCTTTCCTTTGTTTCTAAGGATACTCGTCAGTAGAACCACATCTCTGTCGCTTCAAGTCTCGTCTTCATCTGTGAGGAGATTGTCCAGCATTCACTGCCATATAGGAGATTAGATATTACATAGTCGTTCAACATTCTTTCCTTTGTTTCTAAGGATACTCGTCAGTAGAACCACATCTCTGTCGCTTCAAGTCTCGTTTTCATCTGTGAGGAGATTGCCCAGCATTCACTGCCATATAGGAGATTAGATATTACATAGCCGTCCAACACTATTTTCTTTGTTTCTAAGGATACTCGTCAGTAGAACCACATCTCTGTCGCTTCAAGTCTCTTCTTCAGTTGTGACGATATGGTCTAGTATTCACGGTATTTACTAACCTTCCCACGCAAGGCTAGATGTGACACAAGGTCTTTTTATTGTGGGTCTTTCTGGCCATATAGCCAGGCCAAAAATATCTGTCTATTTTTCCCCAGTCGTGATTCTACCCTTTGGCGGAACCACGACTGAGTTAGTGCTCTCTGCTCGGAAGCAGAGAGTGCTCTCCACCCGAAGGCAGAGAGCTGACAGTGTCATAGTTAGCAGAGGCAAATGCCAATTGCTTTACCACTATTCACTGCCATAGAGGAGATTAGATATTGCGTGGCCGTCCAAGACTATTTTCTTTGTTTCTAAGGTCACTCGTCAGTAGAACGACATCTCTGTTGCTTCAAGTCTCTTCTTTATCAGTGAAGAGGTTGTTCGGAATTCAATGCCACATAAGAGATAAAATATTACACAGCCGTCTTGTTTCTAAGGACATTCATCAGTAGAACCACATTTCTGTTGCTTCAAATCTCTCCTTCATCTTTGATAAGATTGTCCAGCATTCGCTGCCATATTGGAGGACAGATATCACATAACAGTTCAGTACTATTTTTTTTGTTTCCAACGAAACTTTCCTGTCTGTTAAGTACACTGCTTAGCTATTGAAATATGCCCTTGTCCATATATAATATGTGTCTATTGTTCTTCTCTACAGCTAAACAATAATAATAATAATAATAATAATAATAATAATAATTATTATTATTATTAATAAGTTTTGTTTTCTGTTCAATGCAATCCATTACGAATCCAGTCCTTGCCACCCCGGGTAAAGAAATCAAGTAAATATATGATATTAAGTGATACATAGCACTTTTTTAAAACTAACACTCTTTTATTTGTTTCTAAGGACACTCGTCAGTAGAACCACATCTCTGTCACTTCAAGTCTCTTCTTCATTTCTGAATAGGTTGTCCAGCCTTCACTGCCATATAGGAGATTGAATATTACATAGCCGTCCAACACTCTTTTCCTTTGTTCCTAAGTACACTAAAGAGTAGAACCATAATTCTGTCACTTCGAGTCTCCCCTTCATCTTTGTGGAGATCGTTTTGTATTCGCAGCCTTATAGGCGGACAGATACTACATAACAGTTCAATATTCTTTACTTTGTTTCCAACGGAACTTTCCTGTCTTTTAAGTAATCTGCTTAGCTTTTGAAATGTGCCCTTGTCCATATATAATATGTGTCTATTGTTCTTCTTTTCAGCGAAACAATAATAACAAAAGTAGGAAGCATTGTTATTTTTTTTATCATTCTCTTGCTTTCACGTCACCAATATTCTAATTTATTCCATTAAATGAATGTAAAGTAATTGATGTTAATAGCTGCAAACCCTATTTTGCGCATTTAAAAGCACAGTTTTGTGAATCTCTCTAACTCATTAAGACATACCTTCCTCGGTTTTAATATTTTATTTTCTTGCTGCATGTTTGATATTTGTACTCTCCATTCGTATTTCTTCCCTGAATACGACTTAATTATTAAGTTTTAAAACGGATTTATTATTATTATTATTATTATTATTATTATTATTATTATTATTATTATTATTAATCAGTTTTTCTTTCTGTTTAATGCAGCCCATTACCGATCCATTACTCGCGACCTCGGGTAAAGAAATTAAGTAAATATATGCATTCTGGTATTAAGTGATGCATAACACTTTAAGAAAAAAAATCATTATGCTCCAAGCAAGGCGGGAATGACACTAATACGCAGGGAGTCAAAGTGATGAAAAAGAGAGAATAATATTGAGAGAATTAAGAAAAGGACAAAAAAAAAAAAAAAAAAAATGAAGGAAATTCATTAAGGTAGACATTTAAGGAGATTGTCCAGCTTTCGCTGCCATATATGGAAACCCTAAGGTGGTGTAATGGTTGGCAAACTTGTCTCGCGAGAATCATGACAATTGAATATTGAGTTCGATTCTCACTGGGTGTCACATACTTTCGGCCTTGTGCCACATGAAAGCTGCGTTTAGAAAATCACCATATACTTTCATGGCTTCTGCTCCGATGAACTTAGATCACTGGTGCCGCCTAGGTACGAATTTACACGAGATACTAGATTATCAACTAGGTCCCACCCTTTTACAGTTAAACATATCACCAACGAAGTATCATATCAAATAGGGACGAAAAGAAAACTTATGCCTCTTATCAGGAAGAGGCAGTTGAATATCTTTTGGCTCATAGCAAGGAAATGCGTTGTGGAGCAGTGGATAATGACTCGGAACGACAAATTGGGGAGCCGAGTTCGAATTCCAGTTGAATTCCTTGCATTCACTTACGCAGAAATGTCTTTGGGACAAGTATTAATCCAACACTACTTCCTCAGCTATGGGTTAAATAGCAGGACAGATTGGGCTCTATATCTTTGGTTGACAATCAGTCTACCGCAGAAAGTAATGGCAACCTACTGCTGGATAATCTTCTGCCCAGTCAGTCATGTCTCTTTCGAGATATGATTGTCCAAAGCGTATATCACGTATGGCACTTAACTAACTGACTGAATATATTAGTTGGAGACATGATTAAGTTTTCTACTGGGCATAAAGTGGGGGATCGGTTTTCTATTGTATGAAGTAATAAACTGAACCCCCACTAATTACTAAGTAATATTATAATGCATATACATATCTTCTCCTACTAGCTATTAGTTAAATAACAGGGCAGATTGGGTTCTATAGCCTTGGCTGGCAACCAGTCGACCGCAAAAAGTAATGGCAACCTACTGCGGGGTAATCTTCTGCCCAGTCTCTTTCGGGACAGATTGAGAGAAAGCGGGACAGAGGACAGCAGAGCGCAACATACAAGTGACAGGAAGATGTGGAGGTCATGATCACCTATATCCCAACACGGCACATAGAAGAACAAGAATGAGCTTGAGTAAATGGGGTTGGGAAAAATAAGAAAAAAAAAAAAAACATAACAAAAACTTAATAAGTGTTGCGAGGGAGAGGAAGATGTAGAGAGCCAGAATCGCCTACATCCCGATGAGATACGGACATGGAACGAGCTTGAGTAAATTGATGGTAAAACAGTGTTTTGGAGAACTAACAAAAATACAAAACTAATGAAGAGCTGCAAAGGGTAGGAAAGCGGGGAGAGCCATGATCGCCTATCTATTGAAGGGACAAGGCACATAGAAGAAGAATGAGCTTTATAAGAAAAGATATGACACAGGATAATACCCTTGGGAAACGTGTGAATCAAACTTTGTGTACTTAATAGGAGGCGTGGTAGAGTAAAGGATTGAGGAATCAGTGAGCCGAGTTCGAATTCCAGTCGAGTTCATTACATTCACTTACTTGTTAATATTCTTGAGAAAGTTAGGAATCGATTTTTCTGTTTGCAGTTATAGATGAATAGCAAGACAGATTGGATTCTTAGGACGTAACCCGTCTACCGCAGTAAGAATTAGCAACCTTCTGCGGGAAAATCTTCACACCACATGCGGTTGGAGAAGTCCAATGAAACATCTTCTTGGGAAGAAGCCGGCACAACCCGACCTGGATAAATGCCGCCACAAGTACAAGTAAGTTTATTCTATTGAAGGTGATTTTGCTTTCAAAGCCCCACTCCAATATCCTACGACTGTATGTGACTTAGATCAATGAATTATAGCGTGTCTGAATTTTGCAGTTGTGTTGCCATACCCTGCTGGCAACAGAAAATTCCCATGACTGAAGCAGTGAAGTCTTGAAAAACAATGCAGTTGGAAAGAAAGTAGTGAATTAAACAGAATTTTAACAAAAATAATATAACGGGTGCTTTTTTCTAATCCATAGAATTTTAATCTGTAAAGTTGATGAAGAAAAACCTTAAATTTTTCCAATATATATTTTTAACCATTAACTTACTGGAGGTGATTTTGTGTGCAAAGCAATAAATTTTATCCTATCACTGCAAGTGACTCATAGGAATGAGATGAATGAATTGAGTGCCTGAATTTTGCAGTTGTGTTATCATATCCTGCTATGGCAACAGAAAATGTCCATGACTGAAGTTAAGTAGTGGAGACTTTAAAAACAATGCTGTGGAAGGAATGCAGTGAATAAGAGATGTTTTTTTCTTCATTCCTCCTCCGTATTTTTCTTTTGTGTTTTCTTTTTATTTCAAACATGTCGCATTCATTTAGAAACCTCACCCTCCTCCAAAAAAAAAAAAAAAAAAAAAATCAAATAAAAACGCATTATAAGATTAAAGAGCCTATGTTCTATTACCACCCAGCCGCTCTCACATTTCGTCTGCTTCCCTACCTCATTTCCTTCCACGCCGTCTGCCATTAACCACAAACTTTATGCGGATGTTTTTGATGAAAAAGGAAAACACACACACACGCACACACACGCACGCGCTCACACACACAGACACACACGCACACAAGGTAAAAAAAAAAAGACCTGCTTGCAGTCATCTTCAAATTCATTTTCTCTGCAAATCGATAAAGTTTTGGCGCGAAAAGATGACTAAGCAGGGCGTCGACGATCTGTGGAGTTAAAAGCTACAGCTCTAAAAACTACTTATGGCTTGCAAGGTTACCTGGCATTCCCTGGTTACAAAATACCCATCTCCGTCAAGATTAAAAGGAACTATAACTGGTTAATTATAATAGTAAAGCGGTTAGATAAATTTGATTTGCTTGTTAAATAACATATACAATCTTCATGGGTCATTTAACGCCGAAATTTAATTTTCTTGGGAGTTTTAAGTAATAAAAATATAATACATGTTGTTCTGCTTTCACAATTGAATGGAGTGCAGTTTGATTTCTTTAACACTGTTGCATATTGGTTACAATTGTAACATTTCTCTAGCCTTTGTTGCATATTGGTTACAATTGTAACATTTCTCTAGCCTTTGTTGCATATTGGTTACAATTGTAACATTTCTCTAGCCTTTGTTGCATATTGGTTACAATTGTAAACTTTCTCTAGCCTTTGTTGCATATTGGTTACAATTGTAAACTTTCTCTAGCCTTTGTTGCATATTGGTTACAATTGTAAACTTTCTCTAACCTTTGTTGCATATTGGTTACAATTTTAACCAATATGCAACCAAACCAAACTTTGGTTGGTTTTACGGCATATCAAAACTTATGAAAAGCTGCAATGGGCAGGAAGGCGTGGAGAGCCATGATTGCCTGCCTATTGAAGCGACATGGCACATAGAAGAAGAAGAAGAATGAGCTTTATAAGAAAAGACAAGCGGAGGTCGGTATAGAACATTTCAAAAACTGATGAGAATTCCTTTGTAATAATTTACACATTTTTCGAACTGTTCTACTCATCTTTGTTGCCATTTTCACGAGGTTTCGGCCGTTGTACTCATCGGTATTCATCTGGTAATCACAATTTCCAACTGAACACTTCATTTCGTTCACCGGGCTGGATCATTCTAGCTCGAAGAGCCATGTTTCTTCCAGATGTCCCTGCAAAAGTTTGGTTTGGTTTGGTTGGTTTTACGGCATATCAACCTCAATAAGTTATTTACTCCCGACGAGAGTTTTAACGATAGATTCCTATGAATAGAATATGTAGTACTTGTAAAAAATCAGTTTTTGGATCAGGTTTCATTGATGTATGTACGATGTATTGCTGTATGTATTTTTTCCTTCTGAAAAGTCGATATTTATACTTTCATAGTGTTATGACACCAGTTTGGAGGTTAACTATTTAGCTATAGCTGGGACCATAACAGGTACTGCCACCCCGGGTCAGGGTGGACCTAGGAATAACAGCAATTAAGACGTGGTTTCACGCTCTTCTGAACCTCACAGTCAGAGGCTTTGCTGCCAGATGCATTTTATCGTCATACTCA
The DNA here is from genome assembly GCA_037127315.1 of Ascarosepion bandense. NCBI lineage: Eukaryota > Metazoa > Mollusca > Cephalopoda > Sepiida > Sepiidae > Ascarosepion > Ascarosepion bandense. The sequence continues at coordinate 463,784 of JBBBDQ010002558.1, read as the reverse complement.
GGACGAATTTTCTTTAAGAAATTGTAGAATATATAGAATATTATATGGCTTAATGCAATAAAAATGTTTTCCTCTTGGTTTTTTGGTTGGTTGATTTTTTTTGGTAGCATATCAATCACTATGAGTTATTTAATGTCGAAATCAAAATATTTTGAATGCATTTATATGCCTTCAGAACACAGGCAAAATTTATTCTTCGTTATTTTGCTAGAAAATGTGTTGTTGGTAATTATTTTCTATAAAAATGCATTGCTGTTATTTTAAAATTTTTATAGTGGTTTTGTTTGGGGATTTACTGTTTCCCATGGCTGGGACGCCAACAAATGCTACCACAATAGCCCGGGGTGGACCTGGGAACAACAGCAATTAAGGGGCGGTTCCACATTCCTCAAAGCCTCCAATATCTCGATTACAAGCCTTCTTGCCGGATATAGTTTACCGTCGTACTCAGGACTAGTTTTTTTTTTAAATCATATTGCCACAAGCAAGGCAGTTTACTGCCACTGGTGCGCAGAGGGTTATATAGGAGGAAATTATGAGAAAGAGTGACAGGTTATAGGGGGTGTCAGGAAGTGGCTAGGAGAAGGATGAGAATACTGGTGAGAGTGGAGTGGATGGAGAAAGGAGAGATGATGCAAGTTAGTGAGATAGGAGATGACTATTGACTCTACATTTAAATTCTTGGAGATTGTAGCTGTCGGGGAAGCAAGTAAGCGGAAGGGAATTCCACAGGTGGGAAGTGGAGTAGAATGTGCGTTTACAATTTATTGGTTTCACAGTAAAAGGCTCGGGTAAATTTATACATAGAGGTCACCAGAGAGCTAAGTTTATCGGAGCAGAAGCCGTGGAAGTATTTGTAGAAGACACTCAGGGAAGCCACATTGTGCCGGTGAGAAAGTGACTATATCTGAGCTGCCAAATCGGGATCTATCACATGACAGATTCTCCGTTAGATTTTGTCAAGGACCCCTACGTGGATAGCAGGAGCACCGAACCAGATATGGCAGCAGTATTCAGTGCACGAGAGGATGCTAAGTTGGGATCGATCTCATTACGGATTCTCCGTTAGATTTTGTCAAGGACCCATAGGTGGATAGCAGGAGCACCCGACCAGATATGGCAGCAGTATTCAATGCACGGGCGGATGGTAGATTTATATATGTTCAGGACAGTTTCAGGCGGAAAAAACTTCCTGGCCTTACAAAGAAAACCGACTTTCTTAGCAGCGGATTTAGCTCTGGATTCTATACAGTCATTCCACTTGAGGTCTGTTGTGTGAGTTAAGCCGAGGAGGCGCAGTGTTTTACTTTCAGGGAGTCTAGCCTGATTCATTCTAATGAGGGGTAGGAGCGATTACTAGATAGCAGTTTCGTTTTGGAAGCATTAAATTTTATCATAGATATGTGTTTGTGTTGAAAATAGGATATAGAATATTGACAAAGTTTTTGAGAAATTTGACAAATCACATTACAGATTCTTTGTTAGATTCTTCTTCTATGTGCCCTATCCTTTCAGGACGTAGGCGAGCATGGCTTTCCACGTCACTCCATCCCTGGTGGCTCTTAGTATGTTTTCTCCTGTTACTCCACGCAACTCCCGTTCCGTCATCCACCTGATCAGGCCCTTCAAATATGTTATCCGCTGCCTTCCTCTGTCTCTTTTCCCTTCTAACTGGCCTGTCAGTATCAGGTTCTCCAAGCCATCCTTCCTCATTGCATGTCCCAGGAACTTCAGTTGTCTCTTCCTGATGCTCACTATTAGTTTTCTTTTCAATGCCATTCTTTCCAACACCTCATCATTGCTTGCATGCTCAGTCCACGATATCCGCAGCATCCTTCTGTAAAACCACATTCCCGCTGCTTCATGTGTTTCCTCATCTTCGATGATATTGTTCAGCATTCACTGTCGTATTGAAGAACTGACATCACATAGCAATCTAGCACTCTCGTCTTTGTTTCTAGGGAAATTTTCCTGTGTCTTAGTACTTTACTCAGCTTCTGGAACGCGTCCTTCGCCATGCCAATTCACCTTCGGATCTCTGTGTCGCACTTTCCATCTCTTGTTAGAACACTTCCTAGCTATTTAAATCTTTGTACTTGCTTGATTCTAGTGTCCCCTACCTGTATTTGGCATTTTGGTTTGTTCCTTTTGTTGCTGACAATGCATTCAGTTTTCTTGCTGTTTATTTGTAGTCTTTTCTTGTCACTCTCTTCAGCTACCTTCTGTAGGAGGTCTTGTAGTTTCCTTTCCGTGTCTGCTATCAACACTGTATCATCTGCGTACATTATGTTGTTCAAATTGTGGCCTCCGATAACAAATCCTGGCATCATCATCATCATTATTATTATTATTATTATTATTATTATTATTATTATTATTATTATTATGTCATTTTTCATCATAGTTCGATTTCTGCTTTGGTCTCACTACCAACCAAGTCTGCGGGGAGACCTAAGGCAGGTAGTGGCGTGTTGTTATGGCTCCATTTCATGTTTTTCTATCTTCCCTATCATCCCCAGCATTACATAGATAAAGTTTTCCTTAGTGTGTGGGCTGTACTTAATAAGACATTTATTTGTATATCTCTTAAGCTGGGGTTTCCAGGGATTCTTTCAATGTGTTGTTTTGTTCCATTTTTTTCATTCCAAGTGCACCTACTATCACTGGCACAACTCTTGTTTTCAATTTCCACATTTTTTCTATTTCAATTTCCAGGTCTTTATATTTTGACAGTTTTTCAAATTCCTTGATTGCTATGTTACAATCCGCTGGACAAGCCATATCAATTAATAGACAAGTTTTCTCCTTCTGGTTTTTAACAATAATGTCTGGCCTGTTTGCTTCAATTTTTCTGTCTGTGTAGATGGTGTAATCCCATAGAATGGTTACATCTTCTATTTCTGTAACCGGTGCTGGGTGATGTTCATACCAGTGTTTGTTTACAGCTTTTTCATAATGTTTGCACATTGTCCAATATAAATATTGTCCAACTCTATCGTGGCGATTTTTATATTCATTTGGGCAAGCACAGAACAGCCTGAGATTAGGTGGTCTATTGGTTCTTGGTGTTTATCACAAAACCTGCATTTTGGATCCATATTATTATGCATAATATTTGCCTGGAAGTTTCTAGTGAAAAGACTTTGGTCTTGTGCTGCAAGAATAAAGCCTTCAGTTTCAGACTTTAATCCAGATGCGCGTAACCATCGATGAGTATTAACTTTGTCAACATTGGATTTATTGGCACGTTCTGGATATTGGCCATGCAGAGGTTTGTCTTGCCAGCGCTGTTTCATCTGTTCAAGAGCCTTATCTTTGGCTTTCATTTTCATATTTTTTGCCGCAATAGTTGGTTCTTGGCTTCTGTTTTGCTTTTCTACAGAATCTACTAACTGTAAATCTTGTTTGTATTTACTGCCTTCTTTTATTATTGAATATTTTTTCTTTCTTTCTTCATGTTTCCTTACTAATTGTATCATCCAATCCTTTGTTGTTTCTATGTATTTTAGTAAGCCAATAGTTGTTGTCTTGTATGACAATTCCAGCTGAATAAGACCTCTTCCACCTTCTTTACGGGGTATGTATAGACGGTCTATATCAGCCTTTGGATGATGCATCTTATGCTTAGAAAGAAGCTTTCTTGTTTTAGCATCCATTCGCCTGATGTCGTTTAGAGTCCAGTTTAAGATGTTAAAGCTATATTGGACAACTGGGATTGCAAGGCTATTAATGGCCATAACTCTGTTCTGTGAATTTAATTCAGTTTTTAATATCATTCGTAGCCTTCTATAGTACTCTTTACGCACTATTTCTTTCATTTTTTTATGGTGAATGTTTTCGCTCTCATTTCCACCTAGGTATTTATAAGCTTCTTCTGGTTTCAATTCTTTTATTGTTACAGCAGGGTCTAAGCTAATTGAGGATGTTTCTTGTATTGATCCACGTAAAACTGTAGCTTTAGCACATTTATTCAAATTAATTCCAATGTCTTCGCTGAAGCATTTTACAGTTTGCAGAAGACCTTCCAGCTCATTATCATTCTTAGCATATAACTTTAAGTCATCCATGTAAAATAGATGGCTTATTTTCTTTTGGCCTATTTTATAACCACATTCTGTCTTATTAAGTTGATTGATTAGTGCTATTAATGATATGCAGAATAGTAAGGGAGATAAAGAATCACCTTGAAATATACCTCTTTTGATGTTTATTTCATCAGACTTATAGGTTCCATTTATATGATTGAGGTAAAGGGTTGTTTTCCATATAGACATGCAATGTATGATAAAATTGATGATGACGGGCGATATCTTGTATATATTTAAAGTCTTTAAAATCCAGGAATGTGGCACACTATCGAATGCCTTTCGATAATCTATCCGGGCAGTACTAAGATTTTTCTTTGTACTGTAGCAGTTTTCCAGGATCATTTTGTTAATTAGCAATTGGTCTTTACAACCATAACAGCCACGTTTGCACCCTTTTTGTTCAAGCGGTATCATGTCATTTCTTTCTAAGAATAAATATGTCTGTTTTGTTAAAATAGATGTTAATAGTTTATATGTTGTTGGAAGACATGTAATTGGTCTGTAGTTCTTCGGGTTGTTTGTGTCACCATTCTTGGGTAGAAGAAATGTAATTCCTTTGGTCATCCATGCAGGAATTTTAGTGGGATCGTCAACCATTTCTTGAAGTTCTTTGGCTAGTTTTTTATGTGCTGTATTTAAATAATATAGCCAAAAGTTAGGAATTTTATTATTATTATTATCATTATTATTATTATTTGTTCATCACACCCAGATGGTGCATAGGGAAGCAACTTTTTGTTGCTTTTTCTGTAACAAACTGTTTTTTACGGGGCAGGGTTGTTAGCCCTGCACCCAACCCCCAAACCTGGAGGACCGGTGGACCATTCTTGGTACTTACGTTTACAGCACGTGGTATTCCCAAATGTTCACCCATTTAAGTACTGACCAGGCTCGATGTTGCTTAACTTCGGTGATCGGACGGGAACCGGTGTATTCAACACGATATAGCCGTAGACTGTAGCATCTATAGTTCTCAAAATATTCTCGCTGTTCAAGTTGAAGAGATCCGGGGAAAAGACACATCCTTGTCTTACACCCTTTTCTACCTTTGTGAATCTGCTGAAATCGTTACCTGTCCGTATGCAGGCAGTTTGCTGCCAGTAGTTTTAGAAAAAAAGGGCTGATATAGAGAAACTGCCATGTAGTATCAGTTCTAATATGACAGCGAATGTTGGATAATTTCCTCACAGATGAAGAGAAGACTTGAGGTAATACAGACAGATATTGAGAATAGTATGAACGGGACAAGGAGGAAATTTTAATGAAAATGAATACAAAACGAGCTGAGTTGAAAGATAGAGTTGAGAGATAGTTGAAAAGTATTGCTATGTGCTGTCCGTTCTTCGATAGGGCAGTGAATGCTGGACAATATCATCAAAGATGAAGGAAAACAAAGAAGAGAGCGCTGGATTGCTATGTGCTGTCCGTTCTTCGATAGGGCAGTGAATGCTGGACAATATCATCAAAGATGAAGGAAAACAAAGAAGAGAGCGCTGGATTGCTATGTGCTGTCCGTTCTTCGATAGGGCAGTGAATGCTGGACAATATCATCAAAGATGAAAGAAAAACTTGAAGCAACTGAAATATGGTTCTACAGAAGGATGCTTCGAATATCATGGATCGAGCTTATGAGCAATGATGTGGTCTTGAAAATGATGGAAACGAAAAGAAAATGAATACTGGAAGAGACAGCTGAAGTTCATGGGACATGCAACGAGGAAGGAGGGCTTGGAGAATCTGATACTAACAGGCCAGATAGAGGGAAAAGAGACAGGGGAAAGCAATGGATAACATATTTGAAGAACCTAATCAGGTGGATGACGGAACGAGGATTGCACGGTGTAACGGGAGAAGGCGTGCTCAGAGCCACCAGGGATAGGGAAAAGTGGAAGGCTATGATCGCCTACGTCTTGAAGGGACAAGGCACATAGAAGAAGAAGAGGAAGAAGAAGAAGAAGAAGAAGAAGAAGAAGAATGAGAAAAATGTTTGGAAAATGTGTAACTCAAAAGACACTGGAATAAGATGGCTGGTAAGAAACAGCGAGAAACTTATTTACTGAGTTTGTGAAAATAAATGGCAGAACAAGGAAAGTGTTGTGGAGCAGATTTCGCACTGAATGTTATAATCGTGCTATGTCAGTTGCTAATCGACTTAACGTACCTAAAATGTTAGGAACTTGGTAATCTTCCACTGAAAGCTGACGCCTTAGTATTCGGCTAACTGCCGACTAATATCAACTGCCTAGTAGTTCTAATGAACTCAAATAGAAGTCTAAAGAACTCCCAAGAACTTCCTGTTAACTCTTATTAATATAGGAGGGAGAGTCCATTATCTGAGGAATAGGTGTGTTTCCTCATAACAGAAAGGTAGAAAGAGTTTGTCTATGAGTGTATCAAATTTGATTAAAATCGGACCACTCCTTCGATAAACCGATTTTTTCGATTATCGATTTTCGATAAACCTAGCTAAGAACACTCGCAGACGCTTATAGTACAACTGTTTAAATTTTCAAGAAAATTGGTTCAGCCGTTTCGGAGTCTACAGGTAATGGATACACACACAAACACACACCCATATACATACACAGACAAAGTTCCATTTATAAATAAGTTTAGATGTTAAAATCGAGCTTACAAAATCAACAAAGCCAGAAAACAGATACCACCAATGAGAAAATTTACACAAATTTCATAATCTTGCCTTCCAGCACTTTCTATTATATTCGTAAACAAATTCAGACAGTTAAATGCTATACGTGATACACGTATAGGTGGTTATGTCTCGAAAGGGACATGGCTAACTGGGCAGAATATTTTCCCACAGTAGTTTACCATTACTTTCTGCGATAGAACGGTTGCCAACCAAAGCTATAGAACCCAATCTGTCCTGCTATTTAGCCCATAACTGGAGGGAAGAGACGGATTAATACCTTTCCCAAGAGTAATTGCGCGTAAGTGAATGCAAGGAATTTGAATGGAATTCGAACTCGGCTCTCCGATTTCTCCCCGATATGTCGGAATAACATCACGTGATCGAAAGCTCGCAGCTACGAACACAAGATGACAGTGGGTGTTGGACAATTTTCTTAAAGATGAAGTAGCGACTTGAAACAAGAAAAATTCGGATACCATGGAGTGGACCTGTTAACAAGGAAGTTTTACAGAAAATAGAAACAAAAAGAAAATTTATACCAAACATTAGTAAGAGATAGCTGAGGTTTTGGGGGCACTTAATGAGGAAGGAAGGCTTGGAAAATGTAATACTCAGGGGAAAGATTGAGAGCAAGATGGTCAGAGGAAAGCAGAGCGTAACAAGCTTGATGAGCTTGCGTAAATGGATGGTAGATCATGGTTCGGGAAAAATAGCAAAAAGACTAAATTTATTAAGGGGTAAAAGAACAACAGATATGTGATTCTACAGAAGGACGCTGAGGATGTTATGGACCAAACATGCTAGAAACGACGATGTTTTACAGAAAATGGAAACCAAAAAGGGAATTTGTACTGAATATCAGGAGAAATAACAGAAAGACAAAGTTTATTAAATGCTACAAGAAACAGGAAGCTGTTGGAAGCCATGATCGCCAACATTGACACAGCGCATAAAAATATCAGCGATATTCATACATTTAATTCGTGCTTTTATTTAGCATTTTAATTCCTAAAAAATTAAGAAATCTTAAACTTATTTATAAATGGAACTTTGTCTCTGTGTGTCTATAGACTCCGAAACGGCTGAACCGATTTTATTGAAAATTTACACAGTTGAACTATAAGCGTCTGCGAGTGTTTTTAGCTAGGTTTTGTGTCGAGGTACCCCCGATAAATATCGAAAATCGATTATCGAAAATATCGGATTATAGAAGGAGTGGTCCGATTTTAATCAAATTTGATACACTCATAGACAAAGACATAAGAAACGATGTTCAGAAGTTTCAAGGTTGCAGTTATTACAATAGTGCAGAAAATCAATAATATATATATAAAAGGCAAGATGTTTGTGCGTGTGTCTGTTTATCTGCCTGTATGTCTGTATTTTTTCAGCCGTTTTATTTTAGTTTTTGCTTCGGGTTTGGCTCTAAGTCGGTATAATTGTAGTTCTTAGTCTCATCCATGATACCATTTACTCAGAGGACTTATTTAGCCTTCAAAATTCAGTTTACGACGAAAAAAACTTATTTGATATCGATACCAGGAAATCAAAATTTGACTTACAGCCATTCATTTTTCTTTCAGTCTACGGTTTCGCTTTTACTGGAAACAAATATTGCTTTATAGTCTTTCGTGCCAATGTCCAAAGAGTCTGAGCTCCATGACCATGGATTAGTTTACCAAATCTATTTAGGAAATTCCGCGCTACATATCCTCAGGGCTCTGAAATGAAATACTACCATTAGTCGAGATTTTATTCTTTGGATGTGGTAGGAATAGAAGATGATTAGATCGTATTTGTTTGTTGGTGTCGATAAAATTTAAAACCTAATTTATCATTGTTGCGTATTAATAAGATGTCGAGGAAAGATAGACAATTGTTTCTTTCAAATTCGTGCGGGAATTCAGTTATTAAATTTCATTATTATGTATAATAGGTTTTATCTTTAAGAGACAATAAGAAGACGTCATGTATATATCTTAGGTAAGTAGAAAAGTTTGGTATGATGTGTTTAAATGAACCGGATGTTAAGAATTTTAGAAAAAGGCAAACAAGGACATCCTGATAGGTATGGTATGTTATGGTTATTACTGCTGGGTTGGTTCTTTAGCCTAAACATCCAAAACTTCTTGAATAGCTTTCGCCGCTAAAATAAAAGGCAAAGATACAGAGACACTAGAGGGACAGTTTGGACACTGCTTTTAATTTTGGTTCCAACGACCTCTTATTGGGGAAATTACTTCCCGAACAGTTTGGCACGTCTTTAAAGTCCAACAGAGAAAGAAATAGAGTTTATTTTTGGTGCCAGGAAGCCCCTCTTTTTGTACATGCGTGAATTGTTTTTCCTGTCAGATGACTCCTGGGAGATTTTTATGTTTATTTTATTTTGCAGTTTTATTTTATTTTGTAGTTTTATTTTATTTCGTAGTTTTTATTTTATTTTGTATTTTTATTTTATTTCGTAGTTTTTTTAAAATCTTATTTCGTATTTTTATTCAATTCCTACATAGGTGACCCCATAGATAAGCCGAATTTTTGCTTGTAGAGAATATTGTAGAAAGAGAAAAAGCAATGGTTTGTTTATTAGTTTGTATATATATTTTTTAATTTTATGAATGTGTAGAGATAGCTTTTCTTTGGACTTTTTGAAGTGGTTTCTCGGTATGTTGAGATATTTTGTAATGGATGTGTAGGCGTATAATGATTTGTATCTAAGCTCGCCATAACTATGTTTTCAATAATTACGTTTCGTATTCTATGGATTAGGTCATTATAGTTTGAGATGTGTTACACTAGTGGTTCCTAGAAACGGAGTTAGGACTTTTGCAATGGTCCTAGCTAATTTGTAGGGTGCAGTATTGATTCTGGACACAATGGGTTTGATAGTTATGTCGTGTTTGCATGTCTTGTGTAAGCTTTATAGTGTGGGTATAGTGATGTGGTATTCTACCAATCTGCTCCAAGATTTGATTTCATTTTTTAATAGCTTCTTAACTGTTTTGTTGAAACATTTTATATATGTTTATTGTTTGTGCACACACACACACACACACACACACACACACACACACACACACACACACACACACACACACACACACTCACTCACTTACTTGTGTTAAATTGGATTATTTTAATGGATAATCGTATGAGAGGTTAGTTTGTTTTTTCTGTAATAAAAAAGTACATTTTAAATATCCACCGGCTTAAATGTTAAAAAAATATTTATCTTCCGGAAGGATTCGAACCTGCATACTCCCATACACCGAGGAGATGCCACCATTAGATCTGGTGTCTCTTATCACTCAATCACAGAAGATATAGAAACCAAAGTCCGAATTCAGGTTTTTAAATACATATCCTCTTGATTTTTGCCAGAAGATAGATAATTAAAATGTACTATTTAATTATAAAAAGAAACCAACTAGTATATATATGTGTGTGTGTGAAATGATTTGTTTGAATATTACTTTTGATCGATGCTCGTATTTAAGTAGATATTCTGTTTATAATCAAACAGTATTATATATTTATTTCTACCGGCCTAATTATTTACGATAAATTTTTGTGATGAAAATGTGTACCATTCGGCAGGATTCGAACCGGCGACCCCTATCTACATAGACGCGTCTTAGACCTCTCGGCCACGAATGAACATTAATCTAAACAAAGTTAAATCTAGCCTATACAACACAATTTTCCCTATAACCATATGAGAGAGAGAGAGAGAGAGAGAGAGAGAGAGAGAGAGAGAGAGAGAGAGAGAGAGAGAGAGCTGTAATTGGCATTTTGGGCTCCTCCGTTTGCTTATGACCACAAATTCGGTTTTCTTGTAGTTTATTTGTCGTCCTTTCTTTTGACTTTATTCATCTACCTTTTTGGAGTTCATGTAGTTTTCTTTCTGTATCAGCTATCAGCACTGTATCATCTGAATATCTTATGTTGTTCAGATTGTGATCGCCAATGACGAATCCTGATATAACTTCTAGGGCCCTCAGAATAGTCTCACTGTACAAATAGATCCGGTGAAAAGACACATCCTTATCTTACGCACCTTTTTATCTTTGTATAACGGCTGAATTCGTTTCCTGTCCGTATGCAGGCGGTTTGCTGTCAGTAGAGGTTCTTGATTACTTTGATGTCTTTACCAAATATGTCTAGGTTGCTGAGCATCGCTATCAATTCGTTGTGGCGTACTTTGTCGAACGCCTTTGCATAGTCTACAAAACACAGATAAATTTCCTTTTTCATTTGTATCGTCCTTTCTGATAGCATCCTAAGCATAAATACCGCGTTCCTTGTTCATGTATCCTTGACAAAACTGCAGTGTTGTTGCCCTATTCCCGGTCTGATTCTGCTTCGCGCCCAATTCATCCGGATTCATACAATAAGTTTCGTTATGTGGCTCATCAAATTGGTTGTTCGGTGGAGTTTGCATTCGATTGCACTTGGCTTCTTAGGCAGAGCCATGAAAATTTATTTGCTTAAGTCATCTGTCATTGCTATTGTAGATTTCATTTATTATTTCCGTAACTTTCTTTCTGCCAAAATCTTCTAAGGCTGTCAACATCTCTATTACAGTACCGTCTGGTCCAGCTGCTTTTTTCCTATTCAGTTTGGCTATTGCATCTTTCACTTCGTATTTTAGTATTTCCGGTCCGTTAGCATCTTTGTTTATTCTCAGTTGATTTTTCTTGTCATAGAAGAGATCTTTTTTTATATTCTTCCCATCGCCGGAGTATTTCCTCTTTCTCTAATATAATTATTCCATCCTTTGATTTTATACATCCTGTTGAAGAGCATGTTCTTTGTTCTGTCAGTTCCGTTATTTCCTTATGTATTTCTTCTTTATTAGTTTTGCTCAGTCTACTTCGGCTCATTTGTTGTTGAGTCATTCCTCTTTAGCCCGTCTGCATTTGGTCTTTATTCCCTTTTGTAGTTTCTTGTATTCAGTTCCATGCATTGGCATAGTTTTCTGTCTCCTTTGAATCATATCAAGAATATCTTCAAACATCAACTCGTTTTTTCTTCTGTGTCTGATTTCCTCTGGGACCAGATTGTTTGCTGATGTCACTAGCGTTTTTTTAAGTGTGTCTCATTTCAAATTTCTATTTTCCATTTGTTCTTCGTATTTGTTTCTCATACTGTCAGTGTATTTTTTCTTCAGGTCAAGGTAATTCAGGAGCGTGTTGTATTGCCGTCTGGGTGCTGCCCTAGATAAGCTACCTTGCGATATTCAGTAAATGAATGTCGGAGCAAGGTTTAAGGGAAATAACAAAAAGACAAAATATGTTAAGAGCTACAAAATACGAGTAATTGTGGAGAGCCATGATCACCGGCGTCCTGAAGAGAAACGGTACATTGAAGACAAATCTTTTTCAATTTTATTTTATGAGTCATTTTCAAAAGAACGTTGAGGAATACCAAGCTAACATCACCTTCCAAAATAACAAAAATAGTTATCAAATTTAGATTGGAATTTCGGCGGAAGAATTTAAAAAAGTTTAATAATTTGGTTCTAAGCTTTCAGATCACATGAGTCATATTCAGAGAGGTTACAAGGACATTAACACAAAAACATCCACTATCAGCGACGATTTTATCTTGTGTTGACATAAAACTGCGCGAAGCTACGGCAATATTTACCAAAAATAACAAACGCAGTTCGCAAATTTGCAATGAGGTTCTATGACGTCATACGGCGTGATAGCGCGAAATGACAACAGGACCATATATTCAAATGCAATGTTATGTGCTATGACCAGATTTAAAAGTGATTTTATTAAGTGTGGGTTGTTTGAATTTATATATATATATATATATATATATATATAGTCTGCGGATGACTATATATATATATATATATATATAGTCATCCGCAGACAGATCTATTTCGCTGTATCACAGATCACCAGTACGGTTAGACTCCGATTGCTATTTAACTCAGGACTGAAACCCGACCGATGTGGCGTCAGTCAGCGATTCTACTTCTGGGCTATGGGCGCTCGGTAGAAGAAGGCAGACTTTTTAGCATGTATATTATCATTATACACGCCCAATAGCCAGAGTGCTCCAATTCATTACTGAATGAGCGATGCGTACATGCCAGGGTAGCTACTGTTTTTCAAAGTCTACCATTCTTCCAGAGTACTCAATCAGGGTGTGGGAGCGTAATATATATATATATATATATATATATATGTATAGTACTGTGCAAAATTATTAGGAAAAGACGATTTTATCTTTTATGAGGCATCAAAATGAACTTTAACTAAGAAGGAAGTGGAAGGAAGGAAGAGGAAGGAAGGAAGAGGAAGGAAGGAAGAGGAATTTTAATAAGCCCCTACAAAGCCCTGCTCTCAATTCTTATGAACATCTAAGGGATACTTTGGATAAAATATTGATAAATCTAATGTTACTTTGCAAGGCACACTTTGGGAACAAATACAAGCTGCTTGGCAGGAGATACTATTAGATACATTGAAGAAGTTTGTAATGTCAATGCCTGACAAAATGAAGGCTCTGATCAAAGCAAAAGGCTGTTATACTAAATACTAAATTAATTTTGTAAAAGTTTTTCTTGTTAACCCTCTAGGGCCATTCGTATCATATTTGATACAGTATTTCCCTATAAGGAAACATTTGGTATTTCCCTATAAGGAAACATTTGGTATTCATTGACTGAGCAGTCAGTACTGCTTTCATTTGAAATTTATAAAATATTTCTCTTAAAAATTTTTCAGGAAAATATTTCTTTCAAGGCTTGTTTTCATACTGTATCAAATATGATACGAATGGCCCTAGATGGTTAATACATTTGTTGAGTAAATCAAATCAAATTACTTTAATTAAATTGTTTATTTTCTGTCAATATGCCTCATAAAAGATAAAATGGTTCTTGTCCTAATATATTTGCACAGTACTTTATATATATATATATATATATATATATATATATATATATATATATATGCAAAAGAAACACAAATATATTATAAAATGATTGCTATGTTTATTTTGAAAGAACAATTCGAGTATTGAATTTCTCTCTCGCTTCTTCAGAAGAAAAGGTACCTCCTTGGAATGTTCCAGAGTCATTATACTTATCTGAGCTAGATTATTGAACGTTCCTCCGCTGAATGGCCTATCTAATGATTGACCCGATATTTGAGTAAATCCAATCATTCCCTTCCAGCTGAATAGAGACCGAGATCGATACACTGAGAATCTTATTCTTACGTCTCCTTATCTGCTGCCCGGGTAACAGTCCTTAGCATCAGAAGCATCTAATCGATTAACAATATGCCATATCCTTTTCTCCCTTTTTTCAAATCAAAGACTCCAACATCAGAAAGAGTGGCAAGAAGACTAAAGGCAAAACACAAATCCAATAATTACTTAGTGTCTCTTTTGTCTGGATATTAAAACAAGGCGGCGTAGTTAAACAACTTTTTATTTTTTTTTTATTTTTTTAATTTTTTTTTTTAATCATTTCACCCCGAGCAAGGCAGAAACGCCACTGATGTGCAGGGGGTTACATAAATGTAGAAAGATTAATTAGAAAAGAGTGAGGAGTACAAGATAGTTAGAAAGGAACAATAGAAAGCTGAGAAAGCAGGTGCAATGACAGATACATAGGCGGAGAGAAAGTGAAGATTATACAGGGGAGGGGAGAGAGCTAGAGTCCAGTGGTTAGTAGGTGAGTATTAACTTTGCTTTTAAATTTCTGGAGGTCGTAGCCGTCAGGAAAGCAAGAATACGGGAGCGAGTTCCACAGGCGGGAAGTGCGAGAGAGGAAGCTGCAGGAGTAGAATTGTCGTCTGCATTTGGCTAACCTGACTGTGAATGGGTGGGACCCAGTTGCCAGTCTGGTTGCACGGGTAAACACCTGTTGAGGAGGCATCAGTGACTTAAGCTCATCCGAGCAGAAGCCATGAAAGTATTTATAGAACAGACAGAGGGAGGCCACATTTCGACGATGGGAAAGTGGCTGCAGTCGAGTCGCCAGATCAGTACCTATCACATTACAGACTCTCCTTTGGAGCTTGTCAAGAACACTGAGGAGAACGGCAGGGGCACCTGACCATAAATGGCAGCAGTACTCCATGCACGGACGGATGGTTGACTTGTATATATGCAGGATGGATTCAGGTGGAAAAAACATCCTGGATCGACATAGTGACCCAACCTTCTTAGCAGTAGATTTTGCTATGGAATCAATTACTGGGTAGTTATACAACCCCGTTTTCTTTGCAATTACGATAAAAATCTTAAAGTTTGGGAACAGACTCTGCTGCTTCAAGTCCTTTCTTTAACAGCGAGAAGATTGTTCAGTCTTCACTGCCATATAGACGATTAGATATTACATAGCCGTCCAACATTCTACTTTAATTATAAGGCCTCCTCATCTGTGAGGAGATAATCTATCATTCCCTGTCATATAAGAGATTAGATATTACCTAGTCGTTCAATACCCAGGACTACTTTGAAAGTTTTTCTGAGGTAGGTCTCTGCCATTTTTAATTCTTGTTTGAATTGGTCAATTGATTTATTTCCTTTGCCTCTTCTCCCAGAAATGTCTACCTCAATTAATCTCTCGTTTTAATTTTTTTGTCTTTCTTTTGGTTGATGTTGTTTTCTCTTCCTCAACGTAGTTTCTGAGTTTTAAAATTTTGGTTAAAATTTCACGTTCGAATCATTCACCATTATTAACACATCCCTCAATAAGTCCAGGTCCTACCCTATAGATGGCGCTATTAATAAAAAATCGATATAATTTTATAAAGTACTAACCTTCAAATGGCACGTGACAAAATTTGGGCCCAATCAGGTTTTTAGTTTTAAAATTACAGTTATTTAAAGGAAGCTGCTATTGCAAAATTTTAAAACAATGGAAAAATCTGAATTTCGTGTGTTAATAAAGCATTGCTTTCTGGTGGGAAAAATGTCGTTCAAGCAAAGCAATGGCTTGATCAGTATTATTCCGACTCTGCTCTCTCGGAAACAACGATTAAGAGGTGGTATGCTGACTTTAAACACGGTCGTACAGACAAAAATGATACTGAACGATCAGGTCTCCCAAAATGGGCAGTTATCCTGGAAAACACAAAAAAAAACCCCACAAACTCGATCCACCACTTCACTCCGGAGTAAAATCGGCAGTCAGCTGAGTGGACAGCAGCAGAAAAAATCCGTCCAAAACGACCGAAGACGCAAATATCAGCAGGCAAGATTTCGGCTTCCGCATTTTGGAATGTGCAAGATATTTTGTTCATTGATTACCTTGAAAAAGAAAGAACCATAAACAGCGAATATTATACAGCATTATTGGTGTGTTTAAAGGAAGAAATTACCACAAAACAGCCACAAATAAAGAAGAAAAAAGTGATCTTTTACCAAGCAAACGCACCGTATCAGACATCGATTGCAACGACGGCGAAATTACATGAATTGCACTTCAGAACTGCTTCTGCATCCACCCTATTCTCCAGATCTGGCTCCCAGCAACTACTGGCTGTTTGCAGACTTCAAAAGAATGCTCCAGGGAAAGAGATTTGTCTCCAATGAAGAAGTGATATCAGAAACTGAGGCGTATTTTGAGGCCAAAGACAAAGCGTTCTACAAAAATGATATCGAATTGATAGATCAGCGTTGAGCAGTGGTTGGAATCAGTATATCACCTAAGAATATAACTATGTTGATGAATAAAGTCGAATTTTACCTAAAAGTTGTTGTTTAATAGTTAGGCCCGGGATTTATTGTGTGACGTGTTATGTGATAGCCATTGTGTTTGTTTTTACTTTATACTCTGCTTCTATTGAGTTGGTCAATTGGTACTTCAGTCTTAATTCTCTGGATAGATTACTACTCCTTCACCTACACCATAATAAACATTGCTTGGTTAAGATGTTCTGTGGACCGCCGATCCTCTCTCCAAATAAGTTATCTAAACGTACATTTTGTGAAATAACTTAAAGTCAAATGCAGGTCTATTTTAAAACTTTTTTTTAGAGGTAGGTCCCTGTCATTTTAAATCTTTGTTAAATTTTGAACCGATATCTCGATTTTAACTAAATTGAAATTAAATAAATTAAAGAAATAGTTTTTAATTTTTAATTTTCTATTTTTAATAAATGTAGATAGGCTTACGTTTTACTCGGTATACATTTCTTCCTCTTCTCTTAAACAGGAGTAGAGGCTCGTCATTTGTTTCTTGCTTAGGAAAGGGTTTTCTGTTTCTCTCATTTACTTAGCCCTTAATAATGGTGCTGAGGTTATTTTTTTGTGTTATACGTGAATGATGACAACGTTTTTTCATGTTTAATACACCGGGTTAGAAAATTTCTGGTTGCTACCTTTTGACTATGCGTTAGAAGACCAAACTGTTGTTTAGCGTCGAGAGAGGCTGCTCTGATCAGCAGTCGTATGATCATGCAATGAAAACTTAGCAGTCAATAAATTTTACATAGGTAGCACCAGAAACACTTTTAAATTCACGATGATACCAACATATTTTATCCTTCAATAATAATAATAATAATAATAATAATAAGAAGAAGAAATACGGAAACAGCATAATAAGTACTAAATACTAAGTACTTTTGGCGCTTTTTTTTTTTTTAATCATCTCACCCAAAGAAAGGCATTCCACTGCCACTATTGCGCATGGGGCTACATAGGGGAAGGTAAAGAGAAGGAGTGGTTAGACATAGGGAATGACAGGAGGAAGGTGACAGATGAGTAAGGATAGCGAGGATGAGGGTTGGGCAGATGGGAAGAGTGCTTGATAGAATGGGAGCAGGTTAGTGTGTTAGGAGGTGTCTATTGACCTTACATTTAAACTCCTGGAGATTGTAGCCGTCGGGGAAGCAATCGTTTGGAAGAGAATTCCACAGTCGGGAAATGCGAGGAAAGAAACTGTTGGAGTAGAAGTTACGGCTGCATTTTATCGGTTTCACTGTAAAAGGGTGGGATCTTGTTGCTAACCTAGTATCTCGTGCAAATTGAAATGAAAATGAAATCAAATTAAATGAAATCAATAAAACTCCTACCGTAAAATGGAAAATATAAAAAAACTGTAACTCCTTACACGAGCCCTGTTTCTTGTGTTTACAGGAAAAATTACAAATTAACCAGTTGCCTAAATTATCCCGTTTAAATAAACGAAACTAATTAACGGTCACTTGTTAACTTACCTTTTTGTTTACCTTAAAGTATAGTTAATTACATTTCCTACTATAAATATAACTTCTATGCCTTTCATGACCTTATTTTTTTTTTTAATCGTATCACCCCGAGCAAGGCGGTAACGCCACTGATGTGCAGGGGGCTTGTAAAAGTGAAAAGATACCTTATAGAGGGTATCTCTTATTTATTTTTTTTCTAGTAGTAGTAGGATTCCGTTCTAGTGAAGGGTAATTGTATACCGTGCAGGTTAACGGAATTTGGCCTTGTGGGAAGATAGCCCACTATAATTCATAAAATGATTCTAAAATCAAGAAAGGCAATTTTGAGTATAAAATAACATTTATATATACACATTTCAATTAATGTTTTACAATTAAAATAATACTTGAATATAAGTCCAACGGAGGTTAGAATGTTCATGGAAAATAATATAATGCCGAAAAGGATAAAAGGCTTAGGAGTGTGGAAGCGTCATGTAGGTAAGGGGACGATCATTTTGAAGTTACCGCTTCTAAGGTCAGCAAGTCAGCAGATAATTTGAGGAATGTCTTTGAAGGGGTCAGTAAGTACTTATGAGACAGGGAGAAAGAAAGAGGTCAGCAGAGTAGCCGCTCGACTTAAGTCAAGTGGATATGAATTAAACTCTTCTCCTCTCGTTTTCCCGTCTGTCTAACGATGCTTTTTTGTCTCCGCTTTTTATATCTTCCTTTTGGATCAAACAGCTTGTTTCGAATTTCATCCTTCTATTTGATTCCGGGCTTCCCATTGACTGGTAAATAAATTCGCGTAGGCTCGCAAAATGGAAATTTGATATTTGATTAATTTTAATTTTTAACCGGAACTTCTGCGCGAATCCACCTGCGCGGAGGTGATTTTTATTCATTCGCTTTCTGGTTGGCATAGAGCCAACATCCGGTTCATCGCTTTTGCTCTGTCGGTATCAGCACAACCTCTCAGTATCTCCCGCTCACCTCCAACCTCTAACCTTATTCGCTGATTCATGACTTAATTTTCTTATTTTTCAGTGACCTCTCAGATTCTCCCAGCCACACTCCAACTCCATCCTATTATACATCGTTAACTTAACACTCTATTGGTATATCTAACCAAACCCAATAGAATAAGGAAACAATAGATTCAAATTTTTCTCTCTATATATATATCATTTTCTAACTCTTCCAAACATATGTTGCCCCCTAAATACGAATTTGAACGAGATACTAGATTAGCAACTAGATCCCATCCTTTTACAGTGAAACCGATAAAATGCAACCGCAACTTCTACTCCAACAGTTTCTTTCCTCGCACTTCCCGACTGTGGAATTCCCTTCCACGCGATTGCTTCCCCGACGGCTACAATCTCCAGGAGTTTAAATGTAATGTCAATAAACACCTCCTAACACACTAACCTGCTCCCATTCTATCAAACACGCTTCCCATCTGTCCAACCCTCATCCTCGGTATCCTTACTCATCTGTCACGTTCCTCCTGACATTCCCTATGTCTAACCACTCCTTCTCTTTACCTTCCCCTATGTAGCCCCATGCGCAATAGTGACAGTGGAATGCCTTGCTTGGGGTGAGATGATTAAAAAAAAAACCCATATATATCGTCTGTTGAGGTGCTAGAAATAGAACCGAAATACGACAGCTCTTGTGTAGAGAAAAATGTTTCTATTCTTCTTCTTCTATGTGCCATGTCCCTTCAGGACGTAGGCGATCATGGCTCTCCACGTCTCCCTATCCCTTGTGGCTCTTAGTATGTTTGCTCCTGTTACTCCTGGTAACCCCCGTTCCGTCATCCACCCGACCAGGCCCAGCAAATATGTTATCCGCTGCCTTCCTCTGTCTCTCCTTCCTTCTATCTGACCAGTCAGTATCAGGTTCTCCAGGCTCTCCTTCCTCATTGCATGTCCCAGGAACTTCAGTTGTCTCTTCCTGATGCTCAGCATCAATTTCCTTTTTGTTGCCATTCGTTCTAACACCTCGTCGTTGCATGTATGCTCAGTCCACGATATCCGTAGCATCCTTCTGTAGAACCACATTTCGGCCGCTTCCAGTTTTGTCCTCATTTTCGATGATATTGTCCAGCATTCACTGCCGTATTGAAGAATTGACATCACGTAGCAGTCTAGCACTCTTTTCTTATGAACACCAAAAATAAAAATATTACAACAGTATTTCTCTAATACGTATCGATCGCTATTAAGAAATAAATACCACGAACTGTGGAGTGTTATTCCATTAGTTTTTACTACTACTAATTTAAATATATATATATATATATGTGTATATATATATATATATATATATATATATATATATATATATATATATATATATATAAAAACGGACTGACAAAGACACATAGCTGGATAGATATGATCAGACTGATATAAATTGACATACATAAACGGACTGAGATAGATAAGAACAGATAGGCATATATATATATATATATATATATATATATATACTAAAAATATACTGTTAAATATAAGAGACAATGACTGTCTATTATCTTTAATCATGAGCCGTTCTAAACGTCGTATTTTGGCTTTAATTTCAGTTGAAAATAAAAACAAAAATTCTTCAACATTTGGATACATTTTTATTGATTTGGTTCTAAGCTTTCGGCTCACATGAGCCATCATCATTTTTATTTTTGGTAACTATTGCCGTTGCCTAGCGGAGTTTTATGTCAAGACAAAATAAAATCGTCGCTGATGGTGGATGTTATTGTGTTACCGTCTAAAGATGGCTCATTTGAGCCGAAAGCTTAGAACCAAATCAACAAAAAAGTATCCAATATATATATATATATATATATATATATATATATATATGGACTGAGACAGAGAGCTGGCGCGACATAGATATGGTCAGATTCATATAGATTGAAAGAACGGACTGAGATAGATAAGATCAGACAGACATACACACACACACACACACACACACACACACACAGATACACACACACACACACACACATATATATATATGAACAGACAGAGAAATATAGATAAATGTGCCACAAAACTAAATTCTAGACTACGAAGAGAGAGTATGAAAGAAAAAGAGACTGTATGCGAGAAAGATAAAGAGTGTGTGTGCGAGAGGGAGAGAGGCAGAGAGTAGGAGACAGAGGGAGGGAGGAGAGAGATAGGGGCATACAAAATCTTTTTTTTATCGCTTATATTTAATGTCACAGACGCATTTTCGTTTAAGAATCCTTTATATTTTTGCCTTTGAAGAGAAACTTTCGTTCCAGCTAAAAATTGAATGCAACGCCCAAAGCAACCCAGAATCTCTTATCCGCCGTCACCCAACAAAAAGATGTTTTTAAAACACAACAACGCCCCACTTAACGACTTATCCGCCTCATGTCTCTGAACTTACGACCAGCTTTAAAATCTTATAAAATAAAATAAAAAAAAATCTAACCGGTTGGTATCATAAGTTGTGTAAAAACTTTGATCATTCGATTTCTTCTAAATCAAACACGAGTAGTTACTCTGGTGTTGCTGTGATATATATATATATCGAGATTCTTGTCAAAATCCAAAGAAGCTTTTGCAATGTTATCAACCCAGACCTAGTATACCACCTTCCATCTATCTGTTCTTGGTAAATAAACCGCACGAATTCAAGAGTACTGGTATAATTAAAATTACATTTAAAGAAATATAAACTACAATCTATTTATAAAATTCTGTGACTTCTGTTAGTCCGTCCGTCTAAAATAGCCATTGAAACCAAGCAAAATGGTGAGGTTGCACAAATTACAGTTGGTTTTACTAAATAAGTGTGTAACTTAGAAAAATAAATTTTATTAATATTTTTGGAAAAACTAAAAGTTTTACTATTTAACATACAAAATGCTCCAACAATTTAAAAAAAAATAATGATTTAAATAACAAATACTTATTTAATAAAAATGCCATATTCTATTTTGCATATGTTTTTTATAAGAATCCAGTGTCTACTTCTCTCTTCATTTGCGAGATCTATGAAAAAAATCATAATACTAAACGCTTCAAATATGGAATTTGGCTCCAGAAAGAAGTATTTACGCAATGATCAGTTGTATGTTGTCGGCTGAAGAGTAAGAAATCCGAAGAACTTATGCTTGAATGTTAAAAAGGAAAAAATAGATTAAAAAAAAAATATTAACATGAGGTTTCATTTAAAATAAAAGAATACTCTTACTATTTTAAAACAATTTAATGATTAAGAAATATCTATCTATCTATCTATCTATCTATCTATCTATCTATCTATCTATCTATCTATCTATCTATCTATCTACACTACCGGCCGTAATTATTAGGCTACCACACATTTTTTTAAAAGAAATGTATTTCATACTATTTTTAGTATTTATTACCAAATGAAAATAGAATAGTTCTTTTGTTATTATTACTTTGCAAAATTATACAAGGCAAGGAAACAAAGATGAACTCATCCGAATCACCCTATTTTTTTTATAATTCTTTCATTGATGAAACTGCAATATAGGTAATTTTTAAATATTTATAATTTCATTTAATGCACATATTATAGTGCAGTATGAACAAAAGAACCATTCTATTTTCATTTACAATTATTCACTTGGCAATAAATATTAAAGTAGCATGAAATACATAATTTTTCTAAAACACTGGAGTGACCTAATAATTATGGCCGGCAGTCTATCTATCTATCTATCTATCTATCTATCTCAGCATTTGGATATCTATCTATCTATCTATCTATCTATCTATCTATCTATCTATCTATCTATCTATCTATCTATCTATCTATCTCAGCATTTGGATATCTATCTATCTATCTATCTATCTATCTATCTATCTATCTATCTATCTCTGCATTTGGATATCTATCTATCTATCTATCTATCTATCTATCTATCTATCTATCTATCTGCATTTGGATATTTCTATCTATCTATCTATCTATCTATCTATCTATCTATCTATCTATCTATCTATCTATCTCAGCATTTGGATATCTATCTATCTATCTATCTATCTATCTATCTATCTATCTATCTATCTATTTCTTGGTAAAAAATGTTATCGATAACTTCAACAATATTAAATACGTCAGCGTATTGCAAAAAATTCTAGTATTTAAAATACGCTTAAAAATTCTGAATGCGACTTACTTTCTACAATCAGTTTCCTTGTTTTTGGTCACAGAAATTTTGGTGTTCAAGAAAGGGTCACAAAAAACATTAAAAAAAACTTCTTATTTCTCCACAAGAATACAGCTACTCCTCAGTTAAAGAGTTACTTATTTAACACTCTCGGACTTGCGAACCATTTCCATGAAATAAAATAAAAATCCAACCAGTCAGGATTGTACGTTATACGAAAATTTTGAATGGAAAAATAGAATGGAATAGTTTCTCTCTCTTCCAAATGAATCAAAATAAACGAAATGAATAAATGAAGTGAAAAATAAATTAAAATCTTCTTCTATGTGCCTTGTCCCTTCAAGACGTAGGCGATCATGGCCTTCCACGTTTCCTATCCGTGGTGGCTCTGAGCACGCCTTCTCATGTTACACCATGCAACCTCGTTCCATCATCCAACTGATTAAGTCCTTCAAATAAGTTAACCCAAGCTTTTCCCTGTCTTTCTTTCCCTCTATCTGGCCTGTTAGTATCAAGTTCTCCAAGACCTCCTTCCTCATTGCGTGTCCCAGGAACTTCAGCTGTCTCTTCCTGATGCTCACTATTAATTTCCTTTTTGTTTCCATCATTTCCAAGACCTCATCATTGCTCACCTGCTCGATCCATGATATTCGCAGCATCCTTCTGTAGAACTACATTTCAGTTACTTCAAGTTTTTCCTTCATCTTTGATGATATTGTCCAGCATTCACTGCCATATTGAAGAACGGACAGCACGTAGCAATCCAGTACTCTATTCCTAGTTTCTAGCGAAATTGTCCTGTTTCTTAATACTTTACTCAACTTCTGGAATGCTTCCTTCGCCATGCCAATTCGCCTTCGGATCTCTGTGTCGCACTTTCCGTCTTCTGTTATAACACTTCCCAGGTATTTAAATTTTTGTACCTGATTGATTCTGGTATCCCCGACCTGTATTTGGCCTTTTGGGCTGCCTTTTTTTTACTGATGGCTATGTAGTCAGTTTTCTTGCAGTTTATTTCTAGTCCTTTCTTGTTACTTTCTTCAGCTACCTTCTGTAGGATGTCTTGTAGTTTCCTTTCTGTGTCTGCTATCAGCACTGTATCATCTGTGTATCTTAGGTTGTTTAAATTGTGGCCTCAGATTACGAATCCAGGCATAACTTTTAGGGTCCTCAAAATATTCTCGCTGTACAAGTTGTCTACTCATACTTTATCTTGTACAGAATATAGAGCAGAATTTCGAATTTGTTTGATTTGGAATTCCAGGTGATGCAAAATTGGATGTGTGAGCAGTCTAACTGTTAATGGCCAGGAATTGTTAACTCAGTGAACTGAGTTTCAATTCCATTTGGGTTCGTTATATATATTCACTTAAGCAAAAATATATCCTTGCGAAACGAAAGAATCCACCTCTTCTCCCCCAGCTATGGGTTAATTAGTAAAACTTTTATCACTAAAAACATTTTTATCTAATAAATGAATAAATAAATAAAGTTTGGTACAAAATACAGGGTGTCCATAAATCCCGTGTGCACTTTAAATAATTTGTAACTTTATTTGTATTTGCGATTTTATTCCTCGGCTTGAACAATTAAACTTGAAAGATAATACTGTGTTTCAGCAAGATGGAGTTCCTTATCACTTTGCTCTGCGTATTAGACAGCTTCTAAATCAGGAATTTCCTAACAGACGGATCGGAAGGGGTGGACCATTTTATCGGCATCCACGTTCGCCAGATTTGACTCCATTAGATTTTTTTTACATGTGAAAACAATTGTGTATGCAACCAAACCTAATTCATTAAAAGATTTAAAAGCTAAAATAACTAATGGGATTTCAGGCATTACTGTAAATCAGTTGGCAAATGTTTTCCGTTAAATGCAAAATCATATTACCCTTTGTATTGCTAATGATGGACGGCATGTGGAAAGTTCAAATAAAATTTCAATAAAACTTTAAAAATATAGATTTACTTCTTTCTTATCCTTTTTACAAATTATTTCTGTCGCAAATACAAATAAAGTTATAATTTTTTAAAAGTGCACATGAACGTTATGAACACTCTGTATTTAGATTTCGGCATTAAAAAACCTACAATTATAAAAAACAAACAAAAAACAACCAAACAAACAAATTGAAGCAGGCTTGCGGTCACATCATGTAGAAACACCGGTTCCCGTACGATTATCAAAGTTAAGCAACGTCTAACCTGGTCAGTATCTAGATGGGCAACCGCTTGGATGTGTGGGTAGTGTAATTAATAACGGTTCTGAATTGTTAATCGGGAAGCTGAGTTCCAATTTTAGTTGAGTTCGCTTACGCGCAAATACTAATGGAAAATTTATTAACCCCGTTTTTCTCCTCACAGCTATGAGTTACTTAGTAAGATTTGTATTACTTAAAACATGATTACCTAAAAAATAATAAAATTGCGTATTAGATTTTGGCATGAAGTAAACCAGAGATAATGATATGAGGCTAAAAAACAAAACAAAAAAAAAGATTAAATTTGTTCATGACGTTTACTGTTTCGTACAAATAAAAATGTTACAAATGAAGACTGTATGAAGCTGGCTGACATAAACCCATGGCACATGCCTGAAAAAGCGTTGATGTGCACCTCCAAGGCCTTTAATGACCAGAATTTGGCAGCTGATCTCTCTTCTGACCTAACTTGAGCGACTGAGTGGGGGAAAAACTGGTTGATCAATAGCTCAAAAACCAAACTATTGACCTTCCACCATCATCGAATGGAACCAGAACAGTCAGGGTGCCATGAGCGCCTACTGGGATTTAAACTGGGAACCTGGACCTCAAATAGAACACATACATACGATCCATAGCTAAAGATTTTGGTTCCTTTACCGCTTCAGCAATTAAATTGTTTGTCTTGCTATGTTTTACCTTTACAATGGCCAGGTCAAGCCGGATATCAAGTCAGTCAGTTAAGTGCCATACGTGATACACGCTTTGGGCGACCATGTCTGTGACTTGGCAGAAGATTATCCCGCAGTTGGTTGCCATTGCTTTCTGCAGTAGACTGGTTGTCAGGCAAGGCTATAGAACCCAATCTGTCCTATTATTTGACTCATAGGTAGAGAGTGAAGAGATGTATTATATGATTAAATAGTAATTAGTGGGGGATCAGTTTATTACTTCATAACAATATGAAACTGACCCCCCTCTTTACACCCAGTAGAAACCTTAATCATGTTTTCAACTATTTATTCAGTCAGTCAGTTAAGTGCCATATATGATACACGCTTTGGGTGACCACGTCTCGAAAGAGACATGACTGACTTGGCAGAAGATTATCCCGCACTTGGTTGCCATTGCTTTCTGCAGTAGACTGGTTGCCAGCCAAGACTATAGAATCCAATCTGGCCTATTATTTAACCCATAACTGGAAGGAAGAGACGGATTAATACCTTTCTCAAGAGTATTTGTGCGTCAGTCACTTGCAACGAATTCAACTGGATTTCGAATTCGGTTCCCCGATTTGTCGCTCCGAGTCAATATCCACTGCACCACAACGCGCAACGCCCAACGGAAATCGTGTACTGCTGCCATAAATGGGTGGGAGCTGCTTGGTCTTCGCTTTCCACTCTTGATAGAGCTCAAAAGCGTCTCTACATCATTGTTCATTCATTACGGCAAAAGCGTGACACACGTAGGTATCTAGGTAGGTATTACTGTATTATAAAGATTACAACTTGCTATGTTGTTCACAGCGAGTATTGAAGGACCGATTCAATAAAATAAATAAAAATAAACGAATGACAAGTATTTTTCTTAGCTGAAGGAGAATTAAGACAGTAAAGAATAACTTGAAATTATTTAAAGAACAAAAAACGCTATAAGTACAATAATACTATCTCTCTCTTTTATATATATATTTTATAGTAATTCTCTTTTCGTGGTCCTGGGTATGACGGTAAACTACATCCGGCAGCAAGGCCTCTGATTAGAAGGTTGTGAGGAGCATGGAACAACCTCTTAATTGATGTTGTTCCCAGGTCTACCCTGACCCGCAGTGGTATCACCTGTTAGGGTCCAAGCTATGGACAAATAGTTAAACCCCCAAATTGAGGTCAAGACACTATGAAAGTATAAAAATACACTTTTATAGAAAAATATACATTTTTGAAAGAAAAATATTACCAGCAATACATTTTTGAAGAAAAATATTACTATCACACATTTTTGAAGGAAAAAATTATAACCAGCCATACATTTTTGAATACAAAACTAGAAGACATTTTCAATTTTCTAAAAATATAAAAATAAAAAGAAAAAAGAAATAGAAAATTTTTTCATCAAAATCTGACTAAATCAACTTTATAAATATAACCAAACTTTAATAAAAATACCTTAAAACGCCACTTTTTTGGCATTAGATAGCCCACAGAGATTGATATGCCGTTAAACCAAACTCAAAATAAACAAAAATGAAAAAAAAATCTCTTTTCGTTTTATAGTTCCTGTTCGTTGTTTTCTTTCATTTATTATTCGTGTTTGTGTGTACGTCGTCCGGTGTTACTATGTTTAATCTGTTGTGTCTGTGTGTGCGTTCATATCTCTTTCTAGAGCGTGACACACGTAGGAACTACGGTATTAATATATAGATTGTTTTCGGTACCTTGTTTAATTCTTATTCTCATTTTAAGTTTTTTTTTAACTTTGGCTCCAGATCTTTTGCATTCTTCATCCTATTCAGCATAGAGTGGTGGAACGTTTTACTGTGACAATTGCTTGCATGATATTTTAAAAAATGAGTATCTAGAGAAAGAATAGAATATCATTCCTCATTCTCTTTTACTTTTTTATTTCCATTTATAGGTTCTTTTATTTTGGCTCCAGATTTTTCCTGTTTCAGACTTTTTCATTTTCAAGGTTCCTTAATTTGGCTCCATTTCATTTGCATGATTCCTACTTTTCATTGTTTGCTTATTTTATTTTGGTTCTAATTCCTCTGCTTCATTTAATTCCATTTTTTTTTATTATCAGGCTATTTTATTTTTGCTCCTGTTCTTTTGCTTTGTTCATGTTTTTTTTTTTCAGTTTCAAGTTATTTTAATTTGGCCCAGTTCTTTTTCAGTTTCAAGTTATTTTAATTTGGCCCAGTTCTTTTTCATTCTTTAATTTGGATCAAGTTTTTTTGCATTTTACATTCTTTTTCATTTTCAGCTTCTTTTATTTTAGCACCAATTCTTTTGCTTTCTTAATTTCTTTTCTTTTTTCATTTTCAGTTTCTTTTATTTAGGCGCCTGTTTTTTTTTTAATGTTTTTCATTTTCGCTTTGTGTTTTTGGTTTTTACTCATGTGCTAGAATATTTTATTAGCCGTTGAAAGTTTTTATTCTCAATAATTCTCATTGCACCCGAACACACACGCTTCCACACGTAATGACCCGGGATTGCCTGGTCTCTGTAGCACACTACAAAGATATTCTTTGTCAGTGCAGGAAATACTCTCATGCTGATGCTTAGACGTTTTTATTCCATACTAATTTTCTAATCTTATGCTTGCTCGCACGTATGCACATCTATCTATCTATCTATCTATCTATCTATCTATCTATCTATCTATCTATCTATCTCATACTGTTCATATCTATCTATCTATCTATCTATCTATCTATCTATCTATCTATCTATCTATCTATCTATCTCATCTGTTAATATCTATCTATCTATCTATCTATCTATCTATCTATCTCATACTGTTAATATCTATCTATCTATCTATCTATCTATCTATCTATCTATCTATCTATCTATACTGTTAATATCTATCTATCTATCTATCTATCTATCTATCTATCTATCTATCTATCTATATGTTAATCTATCTATCTATCTATCTATCTCATACTGTTCTATATCTATCTATCTATCTATCTATCTATCTATCTATCTATCTTATCTATCTATCTCATACTGTTCATATCTATCTATCTATCTATCTATCTATCTATCTATCTATCTCATACTGTTAATATCTATCTATCTATCTATCTATCTATCTATCTATCTCTATACTGTTAATATCTATCTATCTATCTATCTATCTATCTATCTCGGTTTGTTCATATATCTATCTATCTATCTATCTATCTATCTATCTATCTCGGTTTGTTCATATCTATCTATCTATCTATCTCGGTTTGTTCATATCTATCTATCTATCTATCTATCTATCTATCTATCTATCTATCTATCTATCTATCTATTCTTTTATATCTATCTATCTATCTATCTATCTATCTATCTATCTATCTATCTATCTATGAAGAGATGTGCAATATTCTACCGAATAAATTTTCAGTCAGAAACGTGGTCATTTTATGCTATTCTTAACACAATACGTACCCAAGAGTCACGTAACGTAGAGGGTTAATGAATGGAATATAGATAATTGACTTGTAGTTTATAAAGATGTGGTGGCTAAGATAATGTGACTCACGAATTGTAGATGTTAACACCGAAGTAATTTTACAAAGTAGCGAGTTTTCGAAAGAAGCTGTCCCTACGGAAGTTGCTCCTTACCAACAGAATACAAAGGGAATGAATATGTTTCTTCCCTGTGTAAATGGCAAGGTGGGTCAACTGTAATACCCTGAACTCGTGAATTTAGGTAATGGCGTCTGTCAAGATGTTTCACACAGAAATAGACATGAATTTTGATAGGCTTTGTGTCGCCGTGACTATGTAAAATGGATTACAAATTGGAAAATAAATAATCGGTTACAAATCTGCCTAAGCCAAGGATCGAAGCGGATACATGCGAAGGTTATTCGTTACTTTCAGTAATGATAAATGTATAAGCACTTGCTTCACAGAGAGTATTTTATAAACGAATTCACACTATGCAAGGCAGTAAAGATGTAACCCTATTTCCAGATGGCTGGTATTCATTTTTTATTAATTTTAAAGACAAAAAAAAAAAAATCTCTAAAATTGAAAAATATAATTACTTTTGTCGGGAAAAGAAAATGAATTGATTGAATTTGTGTGAAAGAATCGTAAACATAACATGTTAGCCTGTTTTAACGACCGAAATTGAATTCCCGTGGCGACCTTTACTTCCTCGGTTTTGTGCCTTTTTAATAAAACCAATTGAAAAACGAAATTAAGAGAATTGGGCCCATGATTTAAAGAAGACGGTCAATCTGAAATCGGCGTGCTTTTAGAGCCGGCTGAGCCACCTACCGTCCCCTAGAACATTGTTTCCGTGATACTGAAATACCAGTCAACTGATTGTGTCTCACCCAGTTTTGACTTGCTTATAATTCTGTATATTATCGATATATAAATATATATAAAACTACACCCGTGATATTGAAGTGTTGTACTGATTATATTCTGTTACCATCTACCGGGAACCGCGGATCGCGTTATATCTGGTTTAACTAAATACCGACCTCTTGCGTGTCTGGAGTAACCTAGACAGGTGATAACAGGCAATCCTTCTTCGGCTGGTCCGAGACCAAACATATACAATGTGGGCAGATTGGTCAAGGTTCAGGAAGTATTGTTCAAGGTTCGCCCGGTGTTTGTGTTATAAAGACACAAGGGATTACTGAGTGTGAAAGATTAATAAAATGATGAACATTTTTGAGGAGAGGGACAATCAAATAGTAATGAAGAAGAATATAGATAACGATTTGATCTTGCATTTAAATTTTTAAAGATTAAAGTTAGATTGACAACATGGAGCCGTAAGAGAAGAGAAACTATGTGAAAAGAAACTATTGGCATAGAACTTACGGCTACATATATTCAATTTAAACAGTGAATTGATAAGGCCTTGTTGCCAATCTAGTCAGTCATTCAAGTGGCATACGAGAATAACACTTGGACAATCATGTCTCGAAAGAAACAGAAGATTTTCCTGCAATAGGTTGCCATTGCTTTCTGCGGTAGACTGGTTGTCAACCTAAGCTATAAAACCCAATCTTCTCTGCTATTTAACCCATAGCTGGAGGGAGAAGAACAGATTAATACCTTTCCTAAGGTATTTGCACTTAAGTGAATTCAATGAATTTAAGTGGAATTCGAACTCGGCTCTCAGATTTTTCGTTTAATATCCACTGCAACATAACGCACATTCAGCTAATGCAGTAACGCAGTTAAATACACAAAGTGTAGATACCATATAAAAGAGCGCATCCCAACAATTACCATAAAAGTATTTATAGAAAAGCAAAAGGGAGCAACTTAGCAAAGCGATAGAAAAGTGACTGATACCGAGACGCCAGGTCAGGACCAATAATAATGCTGATTTGTCTGTGGATTTTATCAAGAACTAACAGTATAGCCCGGTGTTGCTCAGGTGTAATGCAAGCTTTAAAACTAATCTATAGTCCAGGAGCTCAAACTCTTTGGACGTTGGCACGAAAGACGAAAATGCAATAGTTGTTTCCAGTTAAAGCGAAATAGTAGACCGAAAGAAAAATGAATAGATGTAAGTCAAATTTTGATTTCTTGGTATCGGTATCAAATAAGTTTCTTTCGCCGTAAACTGAATTTTGAAGGCTAAATAAGTCCTCTGAGTATCATGGCTGAGACTAAGAACTACAATTATACCTACTTAGAGTTAACCCCGAAGCAAAAACTAAAATAAAAGGGCTGAAAAAAATACAGACATACAGGCAGATAAACAGACACACAAACACAAACATCCTGCCTTATATATATATATATATATATATATATATATATATATATATATATAAGTTTTTTCGATTTCCGATATGTATCGGCGGTACCTCGACACTAGCTAAGAACACTCGCAGACGCTTACAGTACAACTGTGAAAATTTTCAAGAAAATCGGTTTAGCCGTTTTGGAGTCTATGGGTAAAGGACACACACACACACACACACACACACACACACTCGCGCGCACACACACACACACACACGCGCACGCACACACACATACACACAGACAAAGTTCCATTTATAAATAAGTTTAGATTAATTGATCCATCACCAATTACAATATTAACTTGCGTTCTGGGTATGACAATAAATTATATCAGGTAGCAAGGACCACTGATCGGGATGTTTTGAAGAACATGGAACCACCTCCTTAACTGTTGTTGTTTACAGGTTCACCCTTAACCGGCTTGGTAGCACCTGCTAGAATCCCAGCTATGGACAAATAGTGAACACCCTGACAAAATTAAAATATTATAAAACTATAAAAATACATTTTTATATTAAAATATTACATACTTATATAATAATGTATAAAGTTATATAAAAATATTACCAACAATACATATGTAAATTAACAAGCAATAAAATGCCAAAGCAAATGATGAACCGCCAAGCACAAACAAAAACCCAATGAAAGTATCAAAAGACATTTTATAGTAAATTTTCTTAGCACCGCTTAGATGTGGCATAAGGCCGAAAGTATGGGGGCACCCAGTGAGGATCGAACTCACTACATAACAGGTTCTAGCGAGACGAGCTTGTTAACCATTACACCACGCCGAGGTATCCCAATATACATTTATATAATATAAATACTAGCAATATATTTTTGTTATAGAAATTACAAATGCTCCAAAGAAAATTAAATTTCGACATTAAATGCCCTATAAAGGAGTTGATATTCCATTAAACAAACAGATCCAATCAAAGCCTCCAAAGAAAATTAAATTCTTCTTCTTCTTCTTCTTCTTTGTGCCTTCTCCTTTCAGGACGGAGGCGATCATGGCTTTCCACGTCTTCCTATCTCCTACACTCCGCAACCACCGTTCCATCATCCACCTGATTAGGTCCTTCAAATATGTTATCCGCTGCTTTCCCCTGTCTCTATTGCCCTCTATCTGACTTGTTAGTATCAGGTTCTCCAAGCCCTCCTTCCTCATTGCATGTCCCAGGAACTGTAGTTGTCTCTTCTTGATGCTCAGTATTAATTTCCTTTTCGTTTCCATCCATTCAAAAACCTCAGCGTTGCTCACATGATCCAGCCATGATATCCGCATCATCCTTCTGTAGAACAACATTTCAGTTGCTTCAAATTTTTCCTTCATCTTTGATGATATTGTCCAGAATTCACTGCCATATTTAAGAACTGACACCACATAGCAATCCAGTACTCTCTTCTTTGATTCTAACAAAATCTTCCTGTCTCTTAATACTCTATTCATTTTCTGGAACGCGTCTTTCGCCATGACAATTCCAAATGACCCATTAGGAGTTGATATGCTGCTAAACAAAGAAATATCAAAATATTGTCTTTGCAATTTACTTCAAATATTCGTTTCTTTTGCTTCTCTTTTCTTTTTTTCTCTTCCTCTCTCTCCCTTCCTCTCCCCACTCTCTCTTTCTCTCATTCGCTTTTTCTTTTTTTCTCTTCCTCTCTCTCCCTTCCTCTCCCCACTCTCTCTTTCTCTCATTCGCTTTTTCTTTTTTTCTCTTCCTCTCTCCCTTCCCTTCCTCCCCACTCTCTCTTTCTCTCATTCGCTTTTTCTTTTTTTTCTCTTCCTCTCTCTCCCTTCCTCTCCCCACTCTCTCTTTCTCATTCGCTTTTTCTTTTTTTCTTTTTCTTTTTTCCTCTCTCCCTTCCTCCCTCCCCTCCCCACTCTCTCTTTCTCTCATTCGCTTTTTCTTTTTTTTAACTCCATTAATCAATTTTTTTTTTACTTTTTTTTAGTTCTCTATATCTATCTTACCCATAAAGCTTTGCGCTTCTATGAATGGAGAGCTAAAAACTATTTAATTTTGCTTGACTATTATGTTTCTTTCATTGGGCTTCCAATTATTATTTCTGATGAATGTTGTCTTTTTGTGTTAATTTTATTATCGTGAACAAGAAAAGTCAATCTGTCGCCTTTACATTCACAGTTCTCTATATTATTTCTGGTTTCTGGTGATAATTTCAAATGATGACCTCTGTTGGAACGAGTTTGTTTTATAGACCTAATGTCTTGATCAATAATTAACTACTCTCATTTTTTTGCTTCATTGTCATTGTACGGTTATTGGTATATTCCCGATTTCTTATATCATTGTTAGCAACTAGATCACACCCTTTTACAGTGAAACCGGTAAAATGCAACCGCAACGTCTACTCCAACAGTTTCTTTCCTCGCACTTCCCGACTGTGGAATTCCCTTCCACACGATTGCTTCATCGACGGCTACAATCTCCAGGAGTTTAAATGTAAGGTCAATAGACACCTAACACACTAACCTGCTCCCATTCTATCAAACACTCTTCCCATCTGCCCAACCCTCATCCTCGTTATCCTTACTCATCTGTCACCTTCCTCCTAACATTCCCTATGTCTAACCACTCCTTCTCTTTACCTTCCCCTATGTAGCCCCATGCGCAATAGTGGCAGTGGAATGCCTTGCTTGGGGTGAGATGATTAAAAAAAACACTCTTCCCATCTGCCCAACCCTCATCCTCGGTATCCTTACTCATCTGTCACTTTCCTCCTGACATTCCCTATGTCTAACCACTCCTTCTCTTTACCTTCCCCTATGTAGCCCCATGCGCAATAGTGGCAGTAGAATGCCTTGTTTAGGGTGAAATGATTAAAAAAAAACACTCTTCCCAACTGCCCAACCCTCATCCTCGGTATCCTTACTCATCTGTCACTTTCCTCCTGACATTCCCTATGTCTAACCACTCCTTCTCTTTACCTTCCCCTATGTAGCCCCATGCGCAATAGTGGCAGTAGAATGCCTTGTTTAGGGTGAAATGATTAAAAAAAAACACTCTTCCCATCTGCCCAACACTCATCCTCGGTATCCTTACTCATCTGTCACTTTCCTCCTGACATTCCCTATGTCTAACCACTCCTTCTCTTTACCTTCCCCTATGTAGCCCCATGCGCAATAGTGGCAGTAGAATGCCTTGTTTAGGGTGAAATGATTAAAAAAAAAACACTCTTCCCAACTGCCCAACCCTCATCCTCGGTATCCTTACTCATCTGTCACTTTCCTCCTGACATTCCCTATGTCTAACCACTCCTTCTCTTTACCTTCCCCTATGTAGCCCCATGCGCAATAGTGGCAGTGGAATGCCTTGCTTGGGGTGAAATGATTAAAAAAAAACACTCTTCCCAACTGCCCAACCCTCATCCTCGGTATCCTTACTCATCTGTCACTTTCCTCCTGACATTCCCTATGTCTAACCACTCCTTCTCTTTACCTTCCCCTATGTAGCCCCATGCGCAATAGTGGCAGTAGAATGCCTTGTTTAGGGTGAAATGATTAAAAAAAAACACTCTTCCCAACTGCCCAACCCTCATCCTCGGTATCCTTACTCATCTGTCACTTTCCTCCTGACATTCCCTATGTCTAACCACTCCTTCTCTTTACCTTCCCCTATGTAGCCCCATGCGCAATAGTGGCAGTAGAATGCCTTGTTTAGGGTGAAATGATTAAAAAAAAAACACTCTTCCCAACTGCCCAACCCTCATCCTCGGTATCCTTACTCATCTGTCACTTTCCTCCTGACATTCCCTATGTCTAACTACTCCTTCTCTTTACCTTCCCCTATGTAGCCCCATGCGCAATAGTGGCAGTAGAATGCCTTGTTTAGGGTGAAATGATTAAAAAAAACACTCTTCCCAACTGCCCAACCCTCATCCTCGGTATCCTTACTCATCTGTCACTTTCCTCCTGACATTCCCTATGTCTATCCACTCCTTCTCTTTACCTTCCCCTATGTAGCCCCATGCGCAATAGTGGCAGTGGAATGCCTTGCTTGGGGTGAAATGATTAAAAAAAACATTGAAGTGTGAGACAAAATTTCTAATGTGGCTTCTCTGTGTTTCTTCTGCAAATACTGTCACAGCTACTACTCCGATTAACTTAGCTTACTAGTGCCTCCTATATATGAATTTACACGAGCAACTATGTTCAACCTGTGACTGTGAAATCAATGAAATGTAAACGCAAATTCTACTTCTTCGGCTTCTTTCTCGCACTTATCGCCTGTGGAATTTCCTTCCGTTTAATGGCTTCCCCGACAGCTAAAATCAACAGGAATTTAAATGTAAAGTCAATAGACATCTCCTGTCTCACCGACTTGCGTCCTCTCTTTTATGCTTCTTTCACTCTCATCACAACAGTATTCTCATCTTTCTTTTACCCACTTCCTGACACCCCCTATAACCGGTCTCACTTGTTCATAACTTTCCTCCCATGTAATTCCCTGCGCACCATTGGAAATTAAACTTCTTTGTTTGGGGCGATATGATTATAACAAAATTCAAGTTGTCGTCCTTCTATCTCAGCCTCGCTCCGGAGTTCGCTGAGTTCTACTCGGAAATCACAGAGGATGAGATCAGAATTATCCGAAACTGCAGGAAATCAGTTATAATCCACAACAAAGAACAGTGGACTAAGAACTCAATGGAGAACTTTGATTTATCCATGGGTGCACTGGATTCTGCAGAAGCTTCGGATCTAACCGGATTATTCTTACTGTACAACTTAACTGCACATAAGGAAATAGAAACGAGCAGGATAGGACTGTATAGGGACGACGGACTGATGATAATTGATAAATCTACTGGAGGTAAGGTTGATAAAACAAGAAAATTAATCCATAGAGTCTTTAAATCCTTTGGCCTTAACGTAGTAATTAACCACAATATCAAGCAAGTAGACTTCCTAGACATAACATTAGACCTAGTATCAAAAACTTTCCAACCTTACATGAAAAACAACGCTAACCCAATATATATAAACCCCAACTCTAATCACCCACCATCCATTATTAAACACATCCCATCATCAGCTGAACGTCGCATTAACACACACTCATCCAACAAAGAGATATTTGAGAAGCACAAGGTAATTTATAATAGAATCCTTAATAAAAGCGGGTATAAATCATCAACGATCAGTCTTGTGGAAAAATTCAAAAGTCCAAAAAGCAGAAATAGAAGCAGGAAAATAATATGGTATAAGTCTCCATTCAACCAATCAGTTAATTTCAAGCTGGGACATAAATTTATTAAATTAGTAGAGAAACACTTCCCCAAAAATAACCCTCTAAGCAAAATCTTTAATAAAAATACCATAAAATTAAGCTGTTCCAATAATCTAGAAAAAATAATCAAAATGCATAACACTAAAATATTAAAAATACACAGCAAAAATAAATCCAACACTAATACAAGTCCGTCCCATGATAACAACCTCTGTAACTGTAGAAACCCCAACCGATGTCCCATAGCAAATAAATGTCTGACGAAATCTCTGATATATATGCGTTCGATTTCATCCTCAGAAAATTCTAAAGAAGAAAAAATATATATTGGGAATACCATGAACGTATTTAAAAAGAGCTTTTACAATCACCTCTCATCCTTCAATAACAAAGAAAAACAAAACTTGACATCTCTCTCCAAATACTTTTGGAAATTAAAAAACAAAAATAAAACACCTAAGGTCAAATGGAAAATTCTCAAAAAAGCAAGAACAGCAAAATCTATAAAAGAACCATGTTTTCTTTGCCTTCAAGTAAAATAGAAATCCTTAAATATATAAATAGTAACAAGCTCTTAAATTAGAGACACGAAACCACAGTAAACTGCAAGCACATTAGGGACCTGACCTTACAATCATGCTAAGAAATACTAAGAGTTTGATTAGATATTCTCATTATAAAAGATAAAAAATGCTATAGAAAAAATCAATCCAATAAATCCTTAAAGCAAGTTCTATCACTAAAGCCTACACCAATAACCTTACTTAACACAATAACCTTACTTAAATACAAAAACATTCCGTACTTGAAAAATCAAAATTAAACAAATAGCTCTCAAACTCGAAAAAGAATCAAAATTCATATATTCAAAATCAAGATTAAATATATAACTTCAGAATAATTATATCATACACCAAAATGAACTGTAAGCACAGGTAAGATCTAACCCTACAATCACACTAAAATTTACTGGAAATTTGAATAGATATTTTATTATTATAAAAGATAAAAAATGCTATAGAAAAAATCGATGTAATAAATCCTTAAAGCAAGACCTAATGCCCGCAAAAATATCTAAATAAATAAAATATTTAAAAAATTAAAAGAAATAAAAAGAATTCCAAACGATAATTTATAGAAAAAAGAATATAAAAAATTAAAAGAAAAAAAAAACCACCCTCTAAACTTAAAATTAAGATTAAACATACAATTTTATACAAAAAACTGATAAAACACTAATTTGCATTTACTTCCTAAAGAATACAAATTTAGATTTCTTGAAATAATTTTGCCTAAAAGCAATAATACTCCAAACTTGACTATAAATTATAAAAAAGCATATTTAAAAAAAAACCCTATAATATAAAAAATATTCCATACCGAAAAAAACAAAATTCGAAAGAAAAAACACCTCACCCCTACTACGTCTATCTAAGAAACCCCAAAGTGAAAACCTAGACACAGGATCAAAGTAAATACATGAATTAGGTCCACTAACAGCAGTCATCAATCAATTAAACGATAGCCAACCATAAAAATGACAACTCAACACGAACCTCTCTTAGAAATTCTAACCGGAAGATATACCCGACTGATAGGACGTACATTCCAACAGATAATACCATTAATCAACAATTTCACACTTACACACCAGATTCTTCAAAAGTCTAACGGTCAAAATGAGAGACACATTAACTTAATTACCAATAACTCCAACCAACCCCCACGACAACAACGAACCAAATATAAACAGAGAATGATTCCAAACCTTTATTTCTCCCGATGAGGTGTTTGGGTCCCAAACACTGAAACAGCCATATGATTGTACGGAGGGGACATATATAGAAGAAATTATGTACATGTTCTAAAACATAATTTTTATATATATATATATATATATATATAGATAGATAGATAGGTGTGAGTTTGTGACCCTGAAATTCACGCTCGTGCGACCGTAAGACAAAATAAGTACCGCGCATATATAATATATAGATAATATAATATATATAAAAATTGCATATATATATATATATATATATATAGAGAGAGAGAGAGAGAGAGAGAGAGAGAGAGAGAGCGAGCGAGAGAGTAATAATTGTCATTATTATAATAATTGCATAGCTGGAGGGAGGGAAGAAGACAGATAAATACCTTTCTGAAGGGTATTTGCGCGTAAGTGAATGCAAGGAATTCAAGTGGAATTTGAACTCGGCTCTCCTGTTTCTCGTTCCGAGCCGATATTCACTGCATCAAAACGCATATAGAGTAAAAGGTATGATTCCGTCGCTTCTCCTTTCATCGATAGCAGGACAACTTGGGTTCTAAAGCTTTTGGTTAGCATCTAATCTACCGCAGAAAATAATGGCAACCTACTAGAGGAAAATCTTCTGTCTAGTCAGTCATGTCTCTTTCAAGACAATGATCGGCGAATAGTATGGCACTTAACTGACTATGATAACAAATTAGAACGCAAAGGCTTTATTCTAAATTTGGATAATTTTTACGAACAGTCTAATATTTGATGTATACTTGAACACTATAAATGATATTATAGACACCACATTTTGTCGACTTTAACCATTTTAAGTCTTATGTATAACGATAAACTTCGTCTGGCAGCAAGGCTTCTGATCGAGATACTGAAAATTTTGAGGGGCGTGGAACCACTTCTTTTTTTTTGCTGTTTTTCCAATGAATATCATAGCCCGGGGGAGCCGGAAGACGAACCAGTTAGAGTGCCAGCAATGTACAAATAGTGAACCCCCAAATAAAACTCTATGAATGAATAAATATACATCTTTATAGTAAAACGACCAACGAAATATATTTTAAAAGATCAGTAATATATTTTATCTGTATTTGACGGCATACAATTGTGTTCAAAATATATTTAGTTGAAACTATACAATTGCGATCCTTAAGCTTTCGGTATTAAATAACCCACACGGACAGGAAATGAGTTCAACAGATACACAAAGATAGAAAGGAGAGTAAGACAAAGATGCGTGCTCTGACCAGATCTATCCAACATATACTGCGCCACTATTCTGAGATTTCTAGAAATCATGCTAGGATTCATCATTGGCGGACGCAATCTGAACAATATTAGATACGCAGATGATACGGGGGGAAAAAAACAAGACCTCAGATAGGAAGTAGTTAAAAAGTGGAAAGAAAGGACTACATATCAACAACAAGAAAACTGATCGCATGGTAATCAGTATAAAGAAGAACCAAAAATGCCAACTCACGGATGTGCGTTGTGGGGCAGAAGATATCGGCTCGGAACGAGAAATCGGGGTGCCGAGTTCGAATTCCAATTAAATTCATTGCATTCACTTACGCGCAAATACCATTGGGAAAGGTATTAATCCGGCTCTTCCTTCTAGTTATGGGTTAAATAACAGGACAGATTGGGTTCTGTAGCCTTGGCTGGCAACCAGTCTACCGCAGAAAGCAATGGCAACCTACTGCGGGAAAATCTTCTGCCCAGTCAGTCATGTCTCTTTCGAGACATGATCGCCCAAGCGTGTTTCACATATAGCACTTAAGTTAAGTTAACACCTTGGTGATACTAAAATCAAACAGGTCCAAAAATTTAAATATTAGGTTGTCCCAAAAGTTCGTAAACACTTGCAAAAAATTGAAATTTTACTCGCCAAGTAATCTAAGGTTACCAGAAAACACTTGCAAAAAATTGAAATTTTACTCGCAAAAACAACAAAAATTATTGCTCAAAATAAAGACCATCATTTCCAAGACTTTCTGCCATCGATCTGTAAGCTTTCCGATCTGGTCAAAGTAGCATTCAGCCGGCTTCGAATCTAAGAATTCTTGACATGCTTCTTCGACTTCATCAAACGACTTCATCGAATTGGTGGCCCTTCAGAAAGTGTTGCATTGAGCGGAAAAGGCCGTAATCTTATGGAGCACAGTCAGGACTGTAGGCTGGATGTCGTAGAACCTCAACGCCGTCCAGCTCTTCAAACTTGTCTTTGGTCTTCCTGGCGGTGTGTGGCTTGGCATTGTCCTGCTGCATCAAAGCGCGATTTCGGTTGATCAGAGCCGGGTACTTTTGCTTCAACTTTTCGTAGACTATCTCAGTCTGTTCCTTATGTATGTATGATCATATCTATCTATCTATCTATCTATCTATCTATCTATCTATCTATCTATCTATCTATCTATCAAAAACGATGTCGATTTGCTATTAGTGTCATAATATAGATTATGATATTAGCCAAAATATTTTTTTTCAATTGGGAAAGAGTAGGTATATTTTTTAAAATATATTTTTGGTACAATATTACTGATCACTCCATTAGCAGATTCTTCAAACTCTGCACCACCCCGATTGCGTATAAATCCGGAGAAAGATTCTCGTGGAATTATTTAAACTGAGTACTGGGAAGTGTTCTAACAGAAGACGGAAAATGCGACACAGAGATCCGAAGGCGAATTGGCATGGTGAAGGGCGGGTTCCAGAAGTTGAGTAAAATATTAAGAAACAGGACAATTTCGCTAGAAGCAAAGAGGAGAGTACTAGATTGCTATGTGATGTCAGTTCTTCAATATGGCAGAGAATGCTGGACAATATCATCAAAGATGAAGGAAAAAATTGAAGCAACTAAAATGTGGCTCTACAGAAGGATGCTGCGGATATCATAGATCAAACATGTGAGCAATGATGAGGTCCTAGAAATGATGGAAGCAAAAAGGGAATTAATACTGAACATC
Source organism: Ascarosepion bandense (assembly GCA_037127315.1). Classification (NCBI taxonomy): domain Eukaryota; kingdom Metazoa; phylum Mollusca; class Cephalopoda; order Sepiida; family Sepiidae; genus Ascarosepion; species Ascarosepion bandense. The sequence continues at coordinate 421,989 of JBBBDQ010002558.1, read as the reverse complement.
AGGAAGGGACAGCTGAAGTTCCTGAGACATGCAATGAGGAAGGAAGACTTGGAGAATTTGATACTAACAGGCCAGATACAGGGAAGGAGAAACAGGGGAAAGCAACGGATAACATATTTGAAGGACCTAATCAGGTGGATGATGGAACGAGAGTTGCATGGTGTAACAGGCGAAGGCGTGCTAAGAGCTACCAGAGATAGGGAGACGTGGAAAGCCATGATCGCCTACGTCCTGAAGGGACAGTGCTCACAGAAGTAGATATTGTTTCATTAACTGATCCAGGAATTGAAATCACGTCAGCAACACATGAATACCTAGCACACATATCCACCCTTCCAAAGACTTATCCACACTTCCAAACACATCTATTGTTTACTTTTAGAGCCTTTAAAAATATATGAATATTGTATGTATGTATGAAGCAAAGAGTCTATTAATAAATAGATGAATGGAACATAAACTTCAATGAAAATTTAGCGGACAATGCGATATTGAATAAATATGAATTAATCATTTTATCTCTGGCAAGGTATTTGTTTGCACGGTCACTCAAACGAAATGTGGCACAAATCCGAGTTTAAAGAGGATGTCCCACGTGAATATGGTACCGGAAAACCATAATAGCCCTTTACCCTTGGCATTTCCGCTTCAAATAAAAGAAGCCGAAAAGAGACGCCTTCAGAAGATATTTTCAGAAAGGCATCTGTTTTCTTTCAGTATATAACTCATCCTTGCATTTCGCGTTTATGTACTATATTTACTAAGTTTGACTTAGATGTGGCACAGGGCTGAAAGATCGCACTCATTGACAGTCGTAATTGTTTTAGCAAGACAATATTGCTAATTATTACACAATATCAATGTTTCCATATGATTTTTTTCAACTTAGCTTAACTGTGGTACAAGGCCAAAAATATCGAGCAACCCGTGAAGATTGAACTTACTGCTCAGTCGTAACTGTCCACCTTATACAAAAATTTTGAAAAATAACTCTCAATTCGAAATACTTATGTGTATAAAAGCTATATCATTTTTGGGAAAGACTTAAGAGTAACCAGGAATCTTTACTGGCAGCAAACCGCTTGCATACGGACAGGTAATGAATTGAGTAGATATACAAAGATAGAAAGGGGCGTAAGACGTGTCTTTTCACCGGATCTGTTCAACTTGTACAGCGAGAATATTTTGAGGACTCTAGAAGTTATGCCTGGATTCGTAATCGGAGGCCACAATTTAAACAACCTAAGGTACGCAGATAATACAGTTGTGATAGCAGACACAGAAAGGTAACTACAAGACCTCCTACAGAAGGTAGCAGAAGAAAGTAACAAAAAAGGACTAGAAATAAAAGTGCAAGAAAACCGAATGCAGGGTCATCAGTAAAAAAGGGCAGCCCAATATGCCAAATAGAGGTCGGAGATACTACAATCAAATAGGTACAAAAATTTAAATATCTGGGAAATGTTATAACAGAATACGGAAAGTGCGACACAAAGATCCGAAGGCGAATTGGCATGGTGAAGGAAGCATTCCAGAAGTTGAGTAAAGTATTAAGAAACAGGACAATTTCGCTAGAAACAAGGAAGAGAGTACTGGATCGCTATGTGTTGTCAGTTCTTCAATATGGCAGTGAATGCTGGACAATATCATCAAAGATTAAAGAAAAAATTGAAGCAACTAAAATGTGGTTCTACAGAAGGATGCTGAGAATATCATGCATCGAGCATGTTAGCAATGATGAGGTCTTGAAAATGATGGAAACAAAAAGGGAATTAATACTGAGCATCAGGAAGAGACAGCTGAAGTTCCTGGGACAAGCAATGAGGAAGGAGGGCTTGGAGAATCTGATACTAACAGGCCAGATACAGGGAAGGAGAAACAGGGGAAAGCAACGTATAACATATTTGAAGGACCTAATCAGGTGTATGATGGAACGAGGGTTGCATGGTGTATCAGGAGAAGGTGTGCTAAGAGCCACCAGCGATAGGGAGACGTGAAAAGCCATAATCGCCTACGTCCTGAAGGGACAGGGCACATAGAATAATAATAATATCTCGACAAAAGCTACAGCTATTAAAGGGTTTGAGAAGTTTACTGTGTTATTATTGAATATTTAACAGACCTACGAAGACTATAACATTTAATAGGCTTGAGAATTTAAGATTTTGTTTTGTAAAGTCATATATACTAGACTAGCAGTTTAGCCCGGCGTTGCTAGGCTGTAATGAAAACTTTAAAACTAATCCATGGTCCTGGAGCTCAGACTCTTTGGACATTGGCACGAAAAAAGCAATAGTTGTTTCCAGTTAAAGCAAAACCGTAGACTGAAAGAAAAATGAATGGATGTAAGTCAAATTTTGATTTCCTGCTATCGATATCAAATAAGTTTTTCGTCGTAAACTTAATTTTGAAGGGTAAATAAGTCCTCTGAGTAAATGGTATCATGGTTGAGACTAAGAACTACAATTATACCTACTTAGAGCCAAACCCGAAGAAAAAACTAAAATAAAAGGGCTGAAATAAAAAGAAAAAACAGACTTACAGGCAGATAAACAGTCTCACACACAAACATCTTGCCTTTTATATATATATATATATATATATATATATATATATATATATATATATATATATTATCGATTTTCTGCACTATTGTACGAACTGCAACCTTGATACTGCTGAATATCGTTTCTTATCTTTGTCTCTGAGTGTTTCCAATTTGATTAAAATCGGACAAATCCTTCTATAACCCGATTTTTTCGATTATCGCTTTTTTTATATTTATCGGGGGTACCTCGACACAAAACCTAGCTAAGAACACTCGCAGACGCTTATAGTAAAACTGTGTAAATTTTCAAGAAAATCGGTTCAGCCGTTTCGGAGTCTATAGGTAACGGACACACACACACACACACACACACACACACACACACACACACAAAAAAAAAAAAAAACACAAACACAAAGACAAAGTTCCATTTATAAATAAGTTTAGATTTAACCCCTTCGAAGAATACAGTCAGACATTTTTCTTTTCTGTCCCGCCTGCTCATTATGTACTCATACGTAATTTTTTTTACAACCTCACTTGATCCCAGCAGCACGATTCTTCTAATTACATCAAAACGAGGTCGACTAGGTTAGATTCTCTGTCGATCTGTGTTCAAACTCAGATATCGGCAACGACACTTCTTTCATATATGACATTAGGTTGAATAAGTCCACCGAGAAGATACATCTTTGTTTTACACCCTATTCTAGTTGTGTATATTTACTGAATTCATTATCTGTTTGTATGCCGGCGGTTTGCTTCCGGGAAAGGTTCTGTTTTTTTTTCTACGAGGTTCATTCAATAAATAAGGTGAATTTTTCGGTATAAGGACTTCTAATACAAATAGAAGCTTACTTTTTTATATTTTTCAACATAGTCTCCCAGCAGTGTCACACACTTTTTCCATCTGTGCACAATCTTCCGTATTTCCTCAGCGTAAAAATCTTTGGACTGATGTCTCAGCCAATCGCTCACAGCACTTTTGACTTCATCGTCACTTTCAAATTTCTTTAAACAATTATCCCATTGTAGACATTTTTTGGCTGAAACATGTGGCACCATACACAGTTGACATTCTCCTATGAATTTCAAGTGGTTTATACCCTTCAGCAACCAAAAACTTGCTAACTTACCTCTGTTCAATCCTGGAGCATGCTTCTTGGTCGGCCATCTTTGTTAATCTCCAAAACTCTCAAAGTATTTTTTCAATCTGACAAAAAATTAAATCCTTTTGAAAAAGAATCAAGGGAAAATTTAAAAAAAAAGTAAGCTTCTATCTGTATTAGAAGTCTTTATACCGAAAAATTCATCTTATTTAATGTTGGTTGGTTGGTTGGTTGTTTTGTTTTATGGCATATCAATCTCGGCGGGTCATTTATTGCCAACTAAATTTTATTTATTTATTGCTGGTAATACCTTTTTTCTTTCAACAATTTATTGTTGTTTTTATATAAGTTTTTTTTGGGTCTAGTAATACTTTTTCTTTTCAAGTATCAAATTTTCATTGGGATTTGTTTTTAAGGGTAAGGTCCCCAAGTCCTACCCTTGTTATTTAACCCATAACTGGAGGGAAGGGACGGATTAATACCTTTCCCAAGGGTACCAGTGCTTAAGTGAATGCAGGGTATTCAACTGGAATTCGAACTCGGCTCATCGATTTCTCTTTCCGAGCCGATATCCACTGCACCACAACACACATCCGTCACTAAACGCTTACAGCACCTGGTATTCCCAAGTGGTCACCCATCTAAGTACTGACCAGGCCCAACGTTGCTTAACTTCAGTGATCGAGCGAGAATCGGTGTATTCAACGTGATATGGCCGTAAGCCCCTTATTTATAATAATAAATAAGGGGCTTTATATATATATATATATATATATATATATATATATATATATATATATATATATATATATATATATATATATATATATATATATATATATATATATAATAAAGCCCCTTTGCCTAATCTATAAAACACAGCTATACATCCTTTCGCATTTATATTCCTCTTTATGAATATCATTCTGAGCATAAATATTGCATTTCTTGTTCTAGTTTCTTTGACGAAACCTAATCGTTGTTGTCCTATTTCAAAGTTATTTCTTCTGCGCGTTCTATTCATCAGAATTCGGATTATAAATGTTGTTTTGAAGCTTATTACGCTGATTGTTCTATAGGAATACAAAGGGCAATTATCTTCCCTTTGCAAAAATAAGTTACGTGGGTTACGTGATGGTTGCTTAGTGATGTCACATTATACAATGGCGAGTTATTCAGTTTGGTTACAGCAACCAAACCGATAGGTTACTTTCTTTAAAACGTCCCTACCGTTTGGCCCAGGCAGATACGAAATCATCCTCACTCTGCAGCTAATAAATTCATGGTGCCATTTCACGTTGTGAATATATATATTTCCAAAATATAGAAATGTAGTCTTTAATTTGGGAAAACCAAAAACTCAATGTTTCCTGTTCTTAGAATATGTCATCGCCTGGAATATTTTACATTAATTCGGTCCGTTTGAATCGGAGGTCCTAAACATGGCTTCTTCAGTCACAGGAGTATCTCCATATTATATGTAAGACCCTCCCTTTTGATTTTTCCTTAAACTCTTTTCGCTTTTTCGATATATGTAATATATTATTCTCCGTGTGGGGCATGTGTTTATATGCATGCATATTTTTTGTATGTCTTAATAGTATAACAGTCTCTCTGAGAAAAAAAGCATATCTGTCATTCCCTTTCCTTTCATCCGCTAAATACGTTGTTATTATATCATGCATATAATAATGCTCATAATGGGGGAAATAATTAGAAGACTAAACCTTTATTTCTTCTTTGAACCTTTCACAATATCTCTTTTAGTTCTCTCTTTCTCTCCCGTTTTCCTCTTTTTGTTCTTTATTTCCTCAATGTCTCTTTTACAATCCCCAATTCTGGTTTCTCATTTCCTCTACCCCCTTTACCTCGCACACAAAGTTTTACCACGCACACAAACATTTAGCAATATAAGGAAGCAAATCTTCCATCTCTCTTCAAAAAATAGCGTTCACTACCTGATGAGACATTGTACTTTCAATGTCGAAACAAAATATACACTATATAATACTTCTATAAACCACTGCAATAACAAAATTATATATATATATATACAAATGCCAACACAAAAACAGATTTAAATTAAATGTTTTGTAGGAATGGATTTGTTTTTATTAATAATTTTCTAGCAAATTCAGCCACTTTCCCGTCGTAAATTAAAAAAAAATATTATATTTCTTTTTAGTTATTATTGATTGTTAATATTTTTTATTGTAAGTATATTCGGCTATAAATGTTTATTTTTTGTATGTATTTGAAATTTCTTCATTTTTTGTCTTTATACGGCTATTTTAAGTCTTGTGTTTATTGCGTGCATATATGTACCTCTTAGGTGTGTGTTTGTGTGCATTTGTTTGTGTGTGGTTATATCTATTCAATTGTGTTGTTTCTGTATATTAAATTGTTTTTTATTTATGATTAATTTTATACATGTGTGGGTTAGCGTATGTGTTTATCTTAATTTTAGTGACATTACCGGTACAATCGCTACGCTTAATGCTAAGATGCATACAGTCTGTTCATATCTATCTATCTATCTATCTATCTATCTATCTATCTATCTATCTATCTATCTATTACAGTCTGTTCATTATCTATCTATCTATCTATCTATCTATCTATCTATCTATCTATCTATCGTAATATTTTTATTAATGGTATTCATAATAAAAACATTTTTCATTGCTACAGAAAAGCTGATTGCCTGATGAAGTACCGAAACACGACAACTCTTGCTTCGGGGCTGAAAAATATTCTTAATAGAAATACCAACCAAAAAATTCCACCTCTTTTTACTCTGATTAAGATATATATATATATATATATATATATATACTAGAGCTGATTGTGTCTGCTGGAATTTAATTCAGACCACCAATATTAAGGTGTGTTTATATATATATATATATATATGCCTGTGTACACACACACACACACACACACACACACACACACACACATATATATATATATATATATACGTACACACATGCGCGACGTCCTCTCTCTCTCACACTCTCTCTCTCTTTCTCTCTCACGCACACACCCACTGTGACGATTCTAGACTCAAGGCAACCTGGGTTTGTTTGCGTGGTTGTGGGAGTTACTGTCTTGAAGAAGATCGCAATTGATTGTTATGAACACTGGAAAACAAAAGCTGACAAATAATTGATATGACCGTCTGTTACGTTACCATGCAAGTTGGATCGGACTATTGTTATGAACCAAATCAGAATTCGTTTGTAAGAAACGGCATCGTAGCGGCAAAAAACAACAAAAGGGAAAAAACAGGTGACATCTAATTTATTTTTTTAGAAAGTGGTCCTACCTTTACAACTATTATTATTTTTACAATATTTGCATCGTTCGGACTATTGTCCTCATCGTTAGTGTCATATTCACAACGTTTCGGCTGTGTTACGCTCCGGCCTTCTTCAATTGGAACCTTCTTCAACACAGTAACAATATGTAATCTATTTCTACTTTCTTTATGGACATTTTAATTACGTTCAACAATTGACTTTCTTTATGTTTCTTAACGTTACAAGGGAAATAACTTTTCCTTCACTATTTGTATGTTTAATTAACACTATGGAACCTCTTGTTAATAATACATGTTTTAATTGTTATTAATTCCGGTCTCATTGTCTTATTTCCTCTGTCATCATACGTGTGCGGATACCCCGGTATAGTCTTGGGAGTCGATGGCACAAAGCAGCGATTCGTAGGAATTTTGAACTGAACCTATTATTTAGTCTACAGAAAGTGCTTTGAGTTCAATCCCTATCCACAGCAGAAAGAACAAAAACTTGGAGGTGAAGATAACAAAGACTTATCAAGGCGAATTCGCTAACATTATATATCCAAAGGCATGGTACGTAGAACTAGAACAATCTGCTTCCGTGGATTAAATAAAGGATTCAGTTCAAAATTCCAACAAAATATTACCTGAAGAAGGCTAGAGCATATAATTACCGAAGCGTTGTAAATGTAGCAGTAACGATAAGGACAATAGTCGAACAATATTCTTTTGCGTGTGCCGTGTCCCTTCAGGACGTAGGCGATCATGGACTTCCACTTGGCTCTGTCTCTTGTTGCACTCAATATTTTTCTTTTTGGTATCGCATCATACGTTTGCGGATACCCCGGTATCGTCTTGGGAGTCGATAGCACAAAGCGGCGATTCGTAGGAAGGAAACTGTTCAAGTGGAACTCATATCTCATCACTGGAATGTGAAAGGAATGGAGGTATTTCGCTAGAAAATGCGTGGCATAACTGTTCTTGGGTGTAAAAGTTAGAAATTATGGAACTAGGTAATGTTTATTCTTCTGAACACTTTCTATGGAAAACGCGATAAAGTAGGAAGCGAGACTTACGCCGTTTTGTCTGTGAGAAAAAAGATAGGTACGATAGAAAATAAAAGACGCGTCGACGCCTTTGGACTCTTTCGAGACTGTAAAGTGAAGCATAGACGCCTTTGGACACTTTCGAGATTGTAAATTGAGCCGTAGACGCCTTTGGACACTTTCGAAACTGTAAATTGAGCCGTAGACGCCTTTGGACACTTTCGAAACTGTAAAGTGAGCCGTAGACGCCTTTGGACACTTTCGAGACTGCAAAGTGAGACGTAGACGCCTTTGGACACTTTCGAGACTGGAAAGTGAAACATAGACGCCTTTGGACTCTTTCGAGACAGGAAAGTGAAACATAGACGCCTTTGGACTTTTCGAGACTGTAAAGTGAGCCGTAGACGCATTTGGACACTTTCGAGACTGTAAAGTGAGCCGTAGACGCCTTTGAACTCTTTCGAGACTGTAAAGTGAGCCGTAGACGCCTTTGGACTCTTTCGAGACTGTAAAGTGAAGCATAGATGCTTTTGGACTCGTTCGAGTTTCCAAAGTAAAGACTTTTTCGAGACTGTAAAGTGAATCATAGACGCTTTTGAGATTGTAAAGTGAAGAATGTACAGTTCATGTCCATATATAACGGCAGTACTCCATTTGTGACCTGATCTGGCTCATATAAAAGTAGATAGTGTATAGAGGTGACAGATACTTAGTGGAGAGACCGACCATTTTTTCAGTAGCTTTAATGATCCAAACTTATTTATAAATGGAACTTTGTCTCTGTGTGTGTCTGTGTGTGTGTGTGTGTGTGTGTGTGTGTCCGTTACCGATAGATTCCGAAACGGCTGAACCGATTTTATTGAAAATTTACACAGTTGTACTATAAGCGTCTGCGTGTGTTCTTAGCCTTCAAAATTCTGTTTACGGCGAAAAAACTTATTTGATATCGATACCAGGAAATCAAAATTTGACTTACATCCATTCATTTTCTTTCAATCTACGGTTTCGCTTTAATTGGAAACAACTATTGCATTTTAGTCTTTCGTGCCAATGTCCAGAGAGTCTGTGCCCCAGGACCATTGATTAGTTTTAAAGCTTTCATTACACCCGAGCAACATCGGGCTATACTACTAGTAGATAATATGCGCGAGTCCCACTTGAAGTCTGGATTGCATGTGAGTCCTAATAAGCACTCAATATTCATTGCCCGCTCGGAATTATGAAACATCAAAAGTTTGGTTTTTGTGCCATTGAATGTAACAAACCAGTTCGACACACTGCCTCAGAGCTGTTAAAGCGTTTTCAAAAGAGTGTTGATTTTCTGAGCGCCGCTTAGATGTTGCATAAGACCTAAGGTATGGGGTACTCAGTGAGGATCGAACCCACTACTCAGGTTCTAATAGGTTCTACCTAAACAAGCTTGCTAACCATTACACCACGTCGAGGTGCCCAAAGGTCAAAGAATAAATCAGCTGTCAGTCATTTTGAATTTTGAAGGTGCGCCCATACATACATCGTTGTATAATTAGTCAAGATATCCACAAATTATTCAGGGTTCGCTCGATGCTGTTTGAGTTCATGGCTGGTGCGAACCCCCACTAAATACCCTGACTGTGGGGCCCAAGCTTAATTTGGGACCCGGGCAGTGCTTTGCGACCCCTCGCTAAGATGTCAACATTTGGTTTTTCTACCTACATTTATACGTTACAAATTAAATTAAGTACAACTGACTATTAAAGGGAAAAAACATTTCCTCAGATTTTGATGTCCTTCTGGGGGTGCTTTCTTTTTCGTTCAAGTCTATTAATTTCTTTGTTACTTTTTATCACTAATATGTTAAATTTTTCAACATTTTAATAAAAAATCTCAAGTTAAAAAAAATCTCAAGTTAAAAAATTACCTCAAATATATAAACACTATATAAAATTCACTATTTTTTTAATCAATAATGGTAAATGTGTTAAGTTATTCAACATATTAAGAAGAAAACTCCAACAGCTACTTTTCTCGCACTTCCCGACTGTGTAATTCCCTTCCACATTCTTGCTTCCCCGACAGCTACAATCTCCAGGAGTTTAAATGTAAGGTCAATAGACTAACTCGAATCTATTCTCTCAAACACTCTTCCCATCTACCCAACCGTCATCCTTACTCGTCTATTGCCCTCCTTCTGACATTTCCTATATCTAACCACTCGTTCTCATCACTTTCTTCTATGTAACCCCCTGCGCAATAGTGGCAGTGGAATGCCTTGCTTGGGGTGAAATGATTAAAAAAAATCACAAGATATAAATCCCATGTTAAAGAATTGACTCAACTATATAAGCACTATATAAAATTCACTATTTTTTATCAATAATGTTCAATGTGTTAAATTATTCAACAGTTCAATAAAAAATCTCAAGTTTAGAAATCTCATGTTAAAAAATTACCTCAAATTTGTAAACTATATAAAATTTCTTATTTTTTTTTATCAATAATGTTCAATTTGTTGAATTATTCAACGTTTTAATAACAAAAATCTCAAGTTAAAAAATAGCCACAAAATATTGTTGATTTATCTATGAAGAAATTATCTATTATGTCATGTCTTGGATTTGAATTCATTTACTCATTTTCTATTTTTCTAGATTAATTTTTCAACTATGTTGCATATAATCTATTTTTATACATAATAAATTACAATAAAGTTTGTATGTTATATGACTACTGTTTGCATTGTGGTGCAGTGGATATCGACTCAGAACGTTAGATCGGGGTGCTGAGTTCGACTTCCAGTAGAATTCCTTGTACGCACAAATACTCTTGGGAAAGGTATTAGTCCATCTCTTCCCTCCAGTTATGGGTTAAATAATAGGACAGATTGGGTTCTATAACCTTGGCTGGCAATCAGTCTACCGCAGAAAGCAATGGCAACCTACTGCGGGATAATCTTCTGTTCAAAGCGTGTATCACGTATGACACTTAACTGACATACTGAATATAATAGTTGCAGACATGATTAGGTCTTCTACTTGGCATAAAGTGGGGGATCAGTTTTCTATTGGTATAAAGTAATAAACTGATCCCCACTAATTAATAAGTAATATTATACACATACATATCTTCTCCCACTAGCTATGAGTCAAATAACAGGATAGATTGGGTTCTATAGCCTTGGCTTGCAATCAGTCTACCGCAGAAAGCAATGGTAACCTACCGCGTGATAATCTTTTGTCCAAAGCGTGTATCACGTATGGCACTTAACTGACTGACTGACATCGTTAAAATTGAGACGTAGGAGAGTGGGAGCCATATCATAGATTCGGGGTGTGCACAGCACCTTTGCTCAGGCCCTGTTCGTGTTAAATAGAAACGATACTCCTCAGTCAGTCAGTCAGTCAGTTAAGTGCCATACGTGATACATGCTTTGGACAAAAGATTATCCCGCGGTAGGTTACCATTGCTTTCTGTGGTAGACTGATTGCAAGCCAAGGCTATAGAACCCAATCTGTCCTATTATTTGATTCATAGCTAGTGGCAGAAAGTATGTATATGTATATTATTACTTATTAATTAGTGGGGGATCAGTTTATTACTTTATGCCAGTAGAAAACCAATCCCCCACTTTATGCCTAGAAGACCTAATCATGTCTGCAACTATTATATTCAGTCAGTCAGTTAAGTGCCATACGTGATACACGCTTGGGCGTGTACCACGTATGGCACTTAACTGACTGACTGGACATGACTGACTGGGCAGAAGATTATCCTGCAATAGGTTGCCATTGCTTTCTGCGGTAGACTGGTTGCCGACCAAGGCTATAGAACCCAATATGTCCTGTTATTTAACCCATAACTGGAAGGAATAGACGGATTAATACCTTTCCCAAGGGTATTTGCGCGTAAGTGAATGCAATGAATTCAGCTGGAATTCGAACTCGGCTTCCCGATTTCCTGTTCCGAGTCGATATCCACTGCATCACAACGCACATCCACTCCTCAGTAACTGATAAAAAAAAAAAAAAATGCCGGAACAGGTGAATGAAGAAACCCATTAATCGAACAGATTAATAAAATTTAATCGAAATAGGAACGGATGGTAATAATATTCCAGGAGGAAAAATTTAAGAACCTTCAGAAGATGAAGGTAATTTTACGAAATCTTCCTATAAATGATTTTTCCCCCTCAAGGATCTGCCATGTTATCCCTGGTCTAAATTGTCACTCTGTGGAACTGAATAAAACGGGGAAAGGTTTATGAACACTCATTTCGCAATGAGGCACAAAATAGCATGGAATAAGCATTTTAGCTGAAAGCTTTTAAAATCCACGTGGTAAAATGACAGCCGAAATCCCCACAATTTAAAATATCAGAAGGTTGAAAAAAATCAAATTGTTCTGTTTGTAAAATAAGTCAAATTTTATTAACTGAATAAAATAACAAATTAGTAAGAAGTAAAATGTTTAAATAGAAAATGTACGTAGTTAATTAATTTGTAAGAGTTTACAATCTCCAGGAGTTTAAATGTAAGGTCAATAGACACCTAACACACTAACCTGCTCCCATTCTATCAAACACTCTTCCCATCTGCCCAACCCTCATCCTCGGTATCCTTACTCATCTGTCACCTTCCTCCTGACATTCCCTATGTCTAACCACTCCTTCTCTTTACCTTCCCCTATGTAGCCCCATGCGCAATAGTGGCAGTGGAATGCCTTGCTTGGGGTGAGATGATTAAAAAATGTTTAAAGAGAGAATTTACGTAATTAAATGTTCCAGAGAAATAGAAGTAAGAAGCAGAACGTGTGGATGTAGAAAGATTAACAAGTTACTAATAAAGTCTGTGTTCCTTACCTTTTTTATGGTCGGCGAGAAAATGGAAAGGAAGGTGAATTAATAAAGGAAATTGTACTTATCAGATGTTTGTTTTTAGTAAGTGTTTTGAAGTATATTGTTATTGTTTCGTTGACTGTGTGTGAGTGAAAACGAAGAAAGGAAAATTAGAAAGAACGAATGTATGTCGACAGGACATGTCAGCTTCGGCGTTTTGAAATCCCTCCCTTACATTGTGACGAAGACCTTATCAGATCCCTGCTTCCATCGGACTGTCTTTGGCCGGTCAAGAGACGTGGATACGTAGTGAAATCTATTTACGTGATCGGATACAACCGCATACCCATTTTTTAGGCGTTAAGATCATTTGAACGGGGTCATAGTTCAGTTTGCTATTTCCTATCCAATCAGAATCCAGAATCTTAATTTTCACACTGACTTGTGAAATTTGCCTTGGTCTGGTTTTTCTAAAATATTTTCAGTCATTCTGATTCGATTTTTCGGGTGTGCAATTTTACTTTTTGCGTTTCAGTTAATTGTTGGATGATTTAGGATTTGTATCCTATAATAAGACACGGATTTAAAAATTGAATAAAAAACATTCAAAAGCAGAAGACAGTATGTTGACTGAGGTTTGATTTAAATTGTTAGATACGTGGCACATGTAATAAAGAAATGAATGATTATTTTCAAATGCAGGCAACCACCTATACTTGTTTACAGGAATGTGTGCCACGTGTTAAAAAAGCAATAAATGTTTATTTTAAATGTATGTGTGTATAAATGTCTGTTTAAATGTCTTTGGGCGAAATAATGCACGTGTCAAGTACATTTAAATGATGGACAATTTTAAAAATAGATTCTTCTCATACACATAATCTAATAAAGCATGGGTGGTTTCCTGCATTTAAAATTATTATCTCTCCCTTAATGTCACGTGATACGTATCTGACCAATAATATCAAAGTTCAATCAACATACTGTCTCTTTATTTAAAAAAAAACATTGAACTTTTAAATCCGTGTCTTATTAACAACTTTCTGAAAAAAACTTAATATAAGGAAACATGTTAGATTAAAGACACTTTTCCCATATATATCTAAATTTATTTATAAATGGAACTTTGTCTGTGTGTGTGTATGTGTGTGTGTGTCTGTTACCTATAGACTCCAAAACGGCTGAACCGATTTTCTTGAAAATTTACACAGTTGTACTATAAGCGTCTGCGAGTGTTCTTAGCTAAGTTTTTTGTCGAGGTCCCCCGATAAATATCGAAAATCCATAATTGAAAACATCGGGTTATAGAAGGCTTGGTCCGATTTTAATAACATTTGATACACTCATAGACAAAGCCATAAGAAACGATATTCAGAAGTTTCAATGTTGCAGTTCTTACAATAGTGCAGAAAATCGATCTGAGTTATGTAGCAATCGGAGTCTAACCGTACTGATGAGCTGTGATACAGTGAAACAGATCTGTCTGCGGATGACAATATATATATATATATATATATATATATATATATATATATATATATAAAAACAAGATGTTTGTGTGTGTGTCTGTTTATCTGCCTCTATGTCTGTATTTTTTCAGCCCTTTTATTTTAGTTTTTGCTTCGGGTTTGGCTCTAAGTAGGTATAATTGTAGTTCTTAGTCTCAGTCGTG